>CM077161.1:12959372-13098990 GCA_039583875.1 Platanthera guangdongensis | reverse complement strand
TCATCAAAGCAAATCCATGTACTCAGCGATTGACATGGATCCTTGCTGAAGGGAAATAATTGGTCGAGCAAGCGGCTCCGAGACAGTGAAGACAGATACCTCCAACACAATATACGTTTCATGTCCACCCAACTAGTGATGCGACAAAGACGGTCTCGCTCGCTGTAACGCCCCCGAATTTTTTCGGCAATTATTTAAGTCCTCGTTTGGCGTTACGTTGGCGCATTCCCGGCTCGTGCCTTTGTTAGAGTACCTCGTTAGGTGTTCTTAGAGTTTATAGCCTGTTGTGTGGTTTCCCCAGCTAGCCGGCGTCTGTTTTGGAGGCCCGGCTGAGCCTCTTAGGGAATCCCTGTACTTTGGCTTCGGGCGAGGTTTGCCCAAGTGTGTGGTCGTCGGAGGTTGTGTCCGCCTTCGCCGATGTTTTCGTGGCCCGAGTGTTTAGCTACGGTGCGGATTTGGTCGGAATCCGAGAGCGTTAGTTTTCGCGCCTTTTCGACGGTCGCTAGTTAGCGAGCCGTCATTTATGTGAGCGTATTTGCATGTTTACACATTTAGGGCATAGCGAGCGATTTGGGCGTGTCGTTGCGTAGTTGCACGTGCACGTGCTTGCAAGGTTTGTAAGTTGTACGTGCGCGTGCGTGGGCATGCGTCCGGGTAGAAAATTTGTGTGCGCGAATACATGTTAATAGACGTGTACATGTATTTTAGTGTTTGTAACTAGTGTGGTTAGCGGTTATCTTAGTTAATTAATAAGTATATAGTTATAAGTTATTTACTATGTATTAAGATTTGGTTATTTAGGTTTTATATATATTAAGTTATATATTATAATTAGTAGAGTTATATATAATGTCATTTAGGTTTTCCTCCCCCCCCCCATTCGGCCGATCAGCAAGCAAGAGAAAAAAAAAACCCGTGCGCCGTTCTTTCGTGCGGGAGGAAAGAGGCGGACGCCGGTGCTGCTCCGACCACCTGTGCTCCGCCCAGATCCTCTCGATATCGCGATTGGAGGCCGGATCCTCACTCCCCTAGCCGAGAGCTCCACTTGGAGGTATTATTTTCGCGTTTTCCTCCATGTTCTTCCCGGTCGGATCACTGCATCTTCAGTTTTTCCAAGCAGTAATGGAGTTTCCTACCCTAAATTCTGTCCAGGTTCTCCTTGTGGTTGAGTTTGCAGGCCGATTGGGTGCTGGCCGGTTCCTTCTAGCCCAGATTTTTTTGTTTGTCCAGGTTTTCTTAGATCCGCTGCTGGCCGAATCCTCTCCTAAGACCAAGGCAAGTACTCTCTTGCCAAAGTAAATTTTCTTCATGCTAGTTTTGTTACTTGATTTATGAGAAATTCTTGATATGATTTCAGCACTAGGAATTTTTTTGATATGATTTCAGCATTTGGAAATTTTGGTATGATTTCGGCACTAGGAATCTTGAGGTGATTTCATTATTATTAATGACAATGATTTTATCGTAGTTGCCCCTTGGTTGCCCCAAAGAAATCGGATTGGTATCGAGACCACCCAACCCTCTTGTCATTTTCTTTTTGGTGTCAATTCTCTTGTCCGCATTAGTGTTAAGCCCCTTGCTAATGTAGGTATCGAACCACCCAAGTATAGTGTTTGTGAGATGTAACAAGCTAAATGTGTACGGTGGTAGTAAGTTAACTTTAGGGTTTGGTACCAAGCTAGTCGGATAATTTTAGTTGGAGGTCAAGCTACTTTGTCGTGTTTAATATCACATTATCGGTACGCGTTTAGTATCAAAATACTTACTTAAGCTAGGATTCGTGTCACCTTCAATTTAATTGTGTCAACCCTCTTGCTTGGACGAACTCGATGTTTAGTCCCTTGGTATGTATATAAGGTTCTTAGGCGGGTTGCTCTGGTTGGAATTGGGATGTGGTGAATTCATGGTGGTTCATGGAACTACCGGTTAGGGTTTTCCCGAGTCACTTAGTGCTGGAGTAGGATGTGGTTTTTTTTTTCTTGGGTGGGTCGGACCGATGCCGCCACCCTTGTTTTACTTCTTGTCTTATTAAGACAATGTGAGCTGTTTGGTTGGGTTGGACCGATGCCACCACCACAGCACCTTGAGATGTTTAGGCCTGTTGGGCGTGGGTGGACCGTTGCCACCAGTCTAGGCCCTTATTGTTGATTTTTGTCCATCTCCAGTACTAGGTGACTCTTTCTGCTCTAGCTTTATACCTGGATTTATTATTTTGCTAATCCTTCCTGCAGAGGTTTGAGAGGCTTGACCTCACCCGTGCACTTGGGGCACCCCTTTTTACTCACTCATGGCGAGTATTCCTCCTTCACTTGTTTACTTTAGCTCTTACCTGTTTCACTTCTTTCTTATGCTATTGTTTCATTTCCATATTTATATATTGCTTTGCTGAGGCGTTCTTTTCTTTGAATGCCTCAGGTTCAGGTTTATAGCCGACTGAGCGGCTATGGTTCTTCTGGAGTTGGCTAGTGTTATAGCTGCTGCTGAGTTTCTTTTCCTCACTCCTGGGAGATAATTACTTTAGACTTGTAGTACAGATATACCTACTCACCCGTGGATTCGTGTCAGTTGTTGGCGCCCACTGGTGGTTTCTCTTTTAGATGCTTTGTACTTTGCTTACACTGCTAGTTTTTTTCCTGTTTTGAAGTTTATTAACTTGCTTCTGTGATGATTTATGTTAGGTTGCTAGTTACTTTAAAACCTATAAAGAAAATAATTATTATATCAAGAACACAGACAACATGTTTTCCTTCCTAAAAAGCTTAATCACTATTTTCAAACCACGTAAAAAGGATATTTCTTATACATAATATATAAATTAAATCTAGGGTCTTGCATAGCCTTAGGCGTCCCCTGAGGACGCTTAAGCATCCTCTTAGGGTGTCAAAAAAAATGAATAAAGTATTTTCCGCTACGTATAAGTATAATTTTGAAGGGTGGACTAGTTGATCCACGAAGCCGAGGGATACGGCCTCAAATAATATAATTGATTTTTTTCATCATTAAAGCTTTTGAACTTTCATAGTTTTAGTAGTTGGTGGTTGCCTGAGCGTCGACAGTTATCCCCTGTCCGACGTGGCATCACAACGCGCGTTTTCTTCTACTCTGATACTTTTTTTAAAAATTTCGGAGAAAATGCGGGTTGTGACACTCGCGGGTCCTCTCAACACTAGCCCAATATGCCCTCGCCTGTTCTAAAAGTCTAAGTTTTGCAAACTTAACTCGACGCTCATCGAATAACTCAAAATGATCAAGATAATACTCAATATCCACGAGCCAATAACTGCAAGATTCAGGACTCGATGAGCCGTCAAAGGAAGGGGAAACTGTACAAAACTCACTCTCAAGATCTCTCTCAAAGTGAGGATTCTCAAAATAGTCATCCCTAAGGTAATCAGGTCGAGTCGAAGGTTCAGCACGATCCGCTCGCGTGCAAGGATAAGAACGACGACAATCATCATACTGATCATCTCTAACATAGTGAGATTGTGTCGGTGGGTCGACCCGATCTCGGGAAGTGGTGTGTCGCAGACGATAATAATCATCATGATAACATGAGGATTTCTCTAAAGTTACTCTATGAGATCGGGTATAAACGGACTTAGAATACTCAGATGGAGGAGACGAACGACGACGATAGCTAGACATGGATGAACCTAAAGAATCTATATGACCTACCACTACAAAGCATGCAAATGGCCTAACCTCGCTCTGATACCAAATGATGTAGGGGCAGGCTAGTGGTGCTCGGGCGCTAGGACTCTACGTGTAGGTGCGGGGAATATGCTAATGCAACACTTAAATGCAATGCGACAGCCGGACGACGACTACAATTAATTTAAGCAATGAAAAATTAATAGCACCACGCAGTTAATCAAAATAAAGAAGCAAATAATTAATTTTAGCAATTTGGCAATGACTTCATCTGCTCATAGGGTCTAAGCAAGCGCATGACGAATAAATCCACAAAAAATTAATAACATAAAAGGAAATAATTATCACACAACTGTAATCGCAGCACAATATAGATAAACAAGCAAATGAAAATTTCAAGTCACAGAACACAATACCATAAATGCTCACAATGTAGTGGGCTGATCCGAGGCGATGGAGGATTTGAAGAGCCGGATGCAAAACGAGCGATAAGAGGTGGAACCAGAGGCGAGGTGGCGATGATGGTGGCTGCCTTCGGCAAAAAGTGGCGGTAACAGATGGTAAAACGGCGGATCCGGCCACAAATGAGTAGGTCCGGACCGGGGGTGAGTTGATCCGATGATTAGGAGCGGATCCGAGCAAAAATGAATGGTTTGGGTGGAGGGAATAGCGGATCGGAGGGTGACAACACTAGATCAAAATAGATCTAGGGTTTTCAGAGCGGTGGGAAGTGGATCCATGTAGGAGAATGAAGAGGAGTGGCCGGCTAGAGCAAAGGAGGCCTTGGGGTGGCCGATTTTGGGGAATATGGGGGGACGGTGGGGCTGGGATCACGGCAGCAGGCCGGCGGCCTACGCAAAGAGGGGAGGTCGGCGGTTTGACCGGTGGAGGGAGAGGGCTGGGCGGCGGCACCAACCGGTGGAGGGAGGGGCTCGGGTGGAGTATCGCAACAGGAAACAAGGGGGAAAAGGGGGCTGCGGGCCTGCAGCAGGCCGGCTGCTCTTGGGCGGGTTTTTGGGGGAATTCTGGTGGAGGAATAGGGGGAAAAAGATGGAAAATGATGGAGGGGGGTAGGGTTTACCTTTGGGGGAAGTTTGGCGGCCTAGGAGTCGTCACCTAGGGTTCCACGTCGTCGGCACCGAGGAGGGATCGCAGGAATCCGGGAAAGCTCTTCTCCAAATTCTACAATACCTCAAACCAGCCCCTCTACATCCTATTTATAATAAAAGAGAGGCTAAGACATCCCCCATCAACGGCTATGATTGGCCGGTGGGTTCGCCCATAAAATACATCAAAATAAAACTGAAAAAAATAAAGTAATATAGTATTTTGACTCGCAGCGACGCTTCAGACGCAATCGCGGAGCCCGATCGTCGATCCGGGCACGCCATATATGGAAAGTTGCCAAATCAGCCTCGAACGGGCCCAAAACGCGTTCTCGTCTCTGCTCCGCATCACTTAACCTGGGCTCATTTATTTTTCTCTAGTAAATCAGTCTGCGGGCATTATACCTGGTCAATATTGACATTTCTTACTCGGAGGGAGTTCATTTGATTTAATCCTATGCTTGTGAGAAAAGAAGAGTGAATAATGGTGTTAGAGGGATATATTGTGATCAATATCTTGTATTTTTACTTTAATCTTTGATTATTGTTGAACCACTGATCTTCTTTCAGCCATGGATGTCCGTGAATTTCACCAAAACTTATAAATGTGTTTTCTGATTTGTTTTTGTTGCAACAGTTACTGTTGTATTTTCATGATCTGTGTTAGCTCTTGTTGCAAATATATACCACTTTTTTGATGTAATGGCCAGTGTTTAGTTAGTGTCTTAGTGATTTTAAAATGAGAATGTTGCAAATTTGATTTTCTTATAGATTATCTTTGCAACTACATTCCTTTGATCATGTAACAAATTTTGAGTGTTTTGTTTTTGTAGAAATTAATGAGCCAACCTTATAGATATTTCTTCATATATCAAATACAAGAAAGAATACAAATATATAGGAGAAGAGAGGGAGAAAAAAATCCTATTACAGGAGATGTGGGACTAAAAGAGAAAGAAGATAAATGGGCCTATAAATGAGCCTTATTATCTAACACTCCCCCGCAAGCTGGAGCGTATAGGTCATATGCGCCAACTTTGACAGGAACATGTAGTACAACTTGTAAGGCAGCGCCTTGGTAAGGATATCAACAACTTGTCCAGAGGCGGAAACATGTTCAAGCTTTAGCTCCTTTGCTTGAACATTTTCTCGAACAAAATGACAATCAACCTCAATATGTTTGGTCCTCTCATGGAATACAGGATTCTTTGCAATGAGTATCACAGCTTGACCGTCGCAGAACAGTGTTGAAGGTGAAGACAATTTAACTCCCAATTCCATTAAAAGTCTTTCCAGCCAGGTTATTTCAGATGTAACAGCCGCCATCGCACGGTACCTGGCCTCAGCAGACGAGCGGGCGACCACCGTCTGCTTTTTACTCCGCCATGTGATAAGATTTCCTCCAAAGTATGTACAGAACCCAGTCGTTGAACGTCTACCATCTAATGAGCCCGCATAATCCACATCTGAGTATGCAATAAGAGAAAGAGAGGAAGACTGCTTATACACAAGTCCCTGCCCAGGAGAAGTCTTCAGATACCTAAGGATGCGTTCCACTTCCTGGAGTTGAGAGACCCGTGGGGTATGCATAAACCGGCTGACCACACCAACCGCAAATGATATGTCAGGTCTTGTAACTGTTAGATATATCAGTGTTTCCACAAGACGTCAATAGTATTCCGGGTTCGAAAGAAGGGAATCAGTCTCAGATCCCTGAGCACACAACATGTGGTTGACTTCCATCGTAGTTTCTGCAGGTTTACAACCCAAGAGGCCAGCATCTTGCAAAATGTCAATGCAGTACTTACGCTGGGATAAGACAAGGCCATCCGATCATCGTGCTACCTGTAATCCAAGAAAATAACGAAGACTACCCAAATATTTGATTTGAAATGTAGAGTTCAAATGTTGCTTCACATGGTGTATCCTAGCAGAGTCATCACCAGTGATAAAATATCGTCCACATAGACCAAAAGTATGACCGTCCTAGTTGATTGGTGACGAGTAAAGAGAGAGGTATCTGCCGAGCTTTGTTTGAAGCCAATCTCACAAACGACCTTGCTGAATTTTCCAAACCATGCCCGTGGATATTATTTGAGACCATAAATAGACTTGCGAAGAAGACAGACCCGAGACTCCCGTGGTCTCAAACCCGGGCGGTTGAGGCATGTACACTGTCTCAAGAAGATTGTCATTCAAGAACGCATTCTTGACATCGAGCTAATGAAGGGGCCACTGACGATGAACAACTAAGGAGAGGAGAACCCGAACCGAATTCAATTTTGCAACCGGGGAGAAAGTTTCCTCATAATCAAGGCCGTACTGTTGGGTAAAGCCCCGGGCCACAAGCTGAGCTTTTAAGCGATCAACTGTCCCATCAGCAACATGTTTGATAGTGAAGATCCATTTGCAGCTAACACAACTGTGACCCGAAGGAAGGGGCACAAGATCCCACATGTGATTACCCCACAAAGCCGTTATCTCATCATCCATGACGGCGCGCCACCGCGAATGCTGGAGAGCTTCCTCCACAGAGTTAGGTACAAAAATAGAGGAGAGAGAGAGAGAGCAAAGACACAGAGGGATGGAGAGAGCCGGTGTAGAGAAACATAATTGGCCATGGGATGTGCCATCGAAGAGGATGCCAGATCAACAGGCCGCAAGAGCAAACCGGTAGAGGGAAGCTGCGCCAGGGCATCCGAACGTGGAGGACGACAAGTGTATACCTGAATAACAGGGGGTTTGACGGGAACTGTAGATGGTGGGATGTTCGGAGTGATAGGAGAGTGGGACAGAGAAGTGGTGGTAAGGGAGACGTGACAGGTACGATGGGCCGAGGTAAAGGAGGAGGAAGAAGGGGATCAAAATGACTGGTGATATGGTTGGGCTTCATGGAAGGAGACATCAGTAGACACAACCATCTTACCAGTCGTAGGGTCAAAGCAGACATACCCCTTCTTTGTGGGGGAGTAGCCAACAAACATCGCCTTGGTAGCCCGAGGGGCGAGCTTGTCAGAGGAGGGACCAAGGTGATGGACATAACAGGTACAGCCAAACACGCGAGGTGTGAGAGAGAAAAGAGTCGTGGATGAGTAAATGAGAGTAATGAGTGCGACAAAGTTGAGAACAAATAAAGGCATGCGTTGATGAGGTGACAAGCAGTAGAGACGATAAAGTTCCAGTATATAGGAGAAACCTGCATTTGGATCATAAGAGATCGAGGCACATCAAAGAGGTGGCGATTCTTCCATTCCGCGATGCCATTTTGTTGAAGAGTGAAGACATATGAAGTTTGGTGGATAATGCCGAACTCATCGCATATATTGGAGAAGGTGTGACCAGTATATTCGCGAGCATTGCCTGTACGAAGAGTTTTGACACAGGTAGAGAACTGCGTGCGAGTTTTAATAAGAAAGGTACAGAACGTGGTTGTGAGTTCGGTGCGATCACGAAGTAAATACAAACAAGTGACCCGTGAGTAATCATCGATAAAGGTAACAAAGTATCTATACCCAAAAGTACTAGGGACCTTATAAGGCCCCCAGATATCAGAGTGAAATAAGGAGAAAGGAGCATCGCTCCGGGTACAAGAAGGAGAAAAGGAGACGCGGCGTTGTTTGCCGAAAATACATGATTCACAGAAGAACTCATGAATGGGGATAGTATGAAGAGATTTCTTGAGAATTGGGAGAGGGGCATGCCCAAGACATCGATGCCAATCAGTGGTGGAGACAGAGGTGAGAGCAGTGGGAGGAACGTCGAGAAGATATAGCCCATTAGACAGCCGCCCTCGACCAAAGATAGTCTGCGTCAGTCGATCCTGTACCACAAAGGAAGAGCGTGAGAAAGTAACACAGCAATCAAGTTCTTGGGTAAGACGACTAACCAAAAGAAGGTTAAAAGGAGAGCCCGGAACATGAAGAACCGAGGATAAGGAAAGAGGAGTGAGGGACAGAGTAGCAACACTAGAAACCGGGAGCGTGCCACCACTGGCCACAGTGATGTGCTTGGGGTAAGCAGTATCCAAATATTTGGGCGGCTGCTGCGGAGAGAGATGGTGTGTAGCACCAGTGTCCACAATCCAGTGAGAGCTGTGTGAGAGACACGATATACCTTCCGGGAAGATCGAGGCCACAGAGCCAGAGGAGGGACGAACTACCTCCTGAAGCCGATGGAGTTGAGCACGTAACATGGATATCTCAGCAACAGTGGTGGAGGCAGAAGCCATAATGCAGATTAGTGACGAGCCACAGAAACCAGCTGTCAGAACCAACAGAAAGCGAGGCGAAACAGGGAGGCCGCCTGGTCTAGGTGTCAAGACACTAGTGGGAAGTGCCCGCGACCAAGGGACGGAGCCCGCTGTGGGTAGGAAAATGTGGTGACGAGAAGAGAAGGCCGCCACGGGCAAAGACAGAAGCCGCGGGAAGGAAACATGGCGGGTTGTAGAAACAGACCGCACCCAAGCGAAGGCAGAGTGAAGAGAAGGGGTCGCCGAGACTAGGCTAAGAAGAACCCGCAAACCATAGAGCACTGGCACGACAAGACCAGAATCAGATAGCAGGCAGGCCGCACGGTCTGGCTGATAAGCCACCAGCGACAAGAAGCCGCGACCAGAATACGAAGCCCGGAGAAACTGGTCGGCAAGGAAGTCTGCGTCTTGCCGGACAGAACCAACGATGACAACCGATAAGCGGCGAGAATAGGCAGGCCGCAGCCAGAAGCAGACCGCAACGAACTGGAGCAGGCCGCAACAAGTAGGAAGGGCAGGCCGCAGCAGTTAACCGATCACAACGTGAAGCCATACACAAGAAGTCTGCACGGTCAAAGGGAGTACACCAACGGCAGGGGAAGATGCCACGACCAAGTGCTGGAACCATCGCGGGTAGAGAAACCGCGGTAAGATAGGTCAGGTCGCGGCGACCAGGAGAGGAACGCGGCAAGGCGCGAGTAGAGATAGGCCGCGACGGACTGGAGAAGACCGCAAGAAGGGAAATCGCAGCGGTGTCAGAACAGCCCGCAAGAAGAGAGCCCCCAGCGGGAAGAAGCAGTTCACGGAGGGAAGAACAGAGAGACCGCGAGCGAGAACACAGAGCGCGGTTTGGAGAAGAGCAGGGAAGAAGCCGAGCAGGGAAGACAGCCCGCATCGAACAGGAGGAGCTCGCAGCGGACAGAAAAAGAGCGACATGGAGAAGTGGACCCCGCGGGTCAGAGAGGAAGGAGGCTATAAGAAGCCCGATGAGGAGGGTGGAACCACGAAGAGGAAGAGGGAGCAGAATCAGAGAGAGAGAGGCCGCAGTTAGCCGAGCGGCTAAGGGAGAGGAGCGGACAGATGGTGCATGCCGCCAAAGGCCGCAGGAGACCGCAGGAGAGGAAGGAGACCGCCCAAGGCAGGCGGTTAAGAAAAGAGAGGCCACCTAAGGTGGATCGGTGCCTCTGATACCATGTAGGAACTAATGTGCCAACCTTATAGATACTTCTTCATATATCAAATACAAGAAAGAATACAAATATATAGGAGAAGAGAGGGAGAAAAAATCCTATACAGGAGATGTGAGACTAAAAGTGAAAGAAGATAAATGAGCCTATAAATGAGCCTTTACATTGTTTTCTTCTGTATGATCTAACAATTTTCATGGTCATAGTTTCTTAGTGTTGATGTATTGTCTCCTAATGCAGGTACTGCAATAGAGAAATAGCTTGGCGACCTCAATTATTATCAGGTTTTATAAGTTGGCTCTTGATTCTTAATATTATTTGATGTTTTCTTGTTTTATCCTCCTGCTTGTAGCTGAAAATTATATACATTCTGCTTTGAGATTACGTTTCTTTCTTATTACTATTTTTTGTACTCAATTATATCAACCATATTATTACTTAGAACAACGCTTGTGTATGTGAAGAAAGGAGGCATCTGAGATCACGAAACTAGAGTACCCTTAAATCCAACACAACCAAAGTATGGAACTCATGAAGATTAAATTCTTCCATCCAAAGAGTTAGAACAGATTTTCAGTACATCAAGACTTTCCTCTACAAGCATTAGAAGTAAACCGAAGGATGGATGGAACTCCAAAATCTACTAATAATATAAAAGAGCACAAGTGGAATATATAGTACACTGACAAATATATCATCCACAAAAAAAGTATTCTCTTGAAAGAGAAATCATGGTCAGTGCAAGAGTTAACATAAAGGGCTGCCCGGTGCACAAAAAATCCCGGCGCAGTGAGGGTCCAAGCCTCCTGGGGGGGGGGGAATGTAGGAAAACCTTACCTTGCAATTTTGCAAGAGGCTGCTTCCAGGACTCGAACCCGTGACCTCAATGTCACACGGCGACACCTTAACCTGTGGAAGAGCTGCTTCCTGTGCAAAACTTTCTACATATTTTTGATTATTTAGCTACTTTCATAGTTAGTTTACATGGAAGTAGCATAAATTAACTAATCAATCCAATGTGATTGCTTATATTTGTCTTGTAATGACCAAATATTTATGGCTACAAAAAAAGCACCAAATCATCGAGGATCCGGACAAGTTTCCCTACATCACGAAGATGCTTATTTGCATAAAGATAGTGATAAATTTTTCTTGAATTATGTCAAACCTTCCAACAATTTTGTGGGCATATCTAATTTGAGATAGAAAACTCTGGCATGATCTTTTTATTATATTTTCAACTTTCACTCCATGAAAATAATGAACTTCATTCAAGGCCTTCATATCAAACATGGTAAAGAGTTGGCTTGAAGCCTACAAATCTCTCCATCATTATTTCCCTGCCATTATCATATGTTTTACATATAATAGATAATCACATGCAATATACCCTGTTTCATAGCATTGAGTATTACTTATAATTATCATTAGCCTTATGGCTTTACAAACTACTTGAAGTTAGACTTATGAATTCTCCATTTTCCTTCTTTCTTTTTGTTTACTACATTAGACGTTTATTTCTATGTTGCATTTGTCTTTTACACAACTCTTCATAATGTTACTAGCAATTTTTATCATAATTGTAGAGAAAAACTCAACCTTGTATATACTATCTTAATAATGAAATACAATGTATGAATACACATTTATAGGGGGGAGAAAGAGAGAAGAGAGTCCTATACAAGATGTGGGACTAAAGAGCAGAAAAGAAGAAATACAAATAAAATGGTCCTATTTACATGGGCTTTTCCAACACTCCCCCGCAAGCTGGAGCGTACAAGTCGTATGCACCAAGCTTGGACAGACACTGATAGAATAGGATGTAAGGTAGAGCCTTTGTGAGAATATCGACCACTTGTTCAGTACCAAGAACATGCTTCAATTCTATCTTCTTCATTTGCACTTTCTCTCGGATAAAGTGACAGTCTACTTCAATATGCTTCGTTTGTTCATGAAAGACTGGATTATTCGCAATATGTATAGCCGCTTGGCTGTCGCATAACAGGATGGAAGGTGAGGGAAGTTTTACCCCTAGATCGGCCAGGAGACTTTAAAGCCAGGTAAGCTCAGAGACAACAGATGTCATCGATCGATATTTTGCTTCAGCTGATGATCGAGCAATCAATTCTTGTTTCTTACTTTGCCAGGTAACGAGATGACCTCCAAAATAGGTACAAAAATCACTGGTTGATCGGCGATCATCCAAGGAACCGGCATAGTCTGCATCAGAGTATGCAACCAATGTTGGAGTAGAGGATGTGGTTTTGTATACCAATCCTTGACCCGGGGCTGTTTTAAGGTATCTAAGGATGCACTCAACAACTTGAAGGTGAGATGTTCGCAGAGCATGCATAAACCTGCTGACCACCCCAACATCAAAGGAAATATCCGGTCTTGTAACCGTTAGATATATCAATTTTTCAACCAGTCGTCGATAGTATTCTGGATTTTGAAGAGGAAGGTCTATATCAGAAGAATGTGCACACAACTTATGATTTACATCCATTGAAGTAGTAGTAGGCTTGAATCCCGAGTAGCCAGCATCTTGAAGGAGATCCAAACAGTACTTCGTTTGGGAGATGACAAGTCCATCCGGTCGTCTTGCGACCTCAAGACCAAAGAAGTAACGAAGATGTCCCAGATCCTTGGTCTGAAAGACAGAGCTGAGGTGCTGTTTGATTGCTTGGATGCCCTTTGAATCGTCTCCAGTGATTAATATATCATCAACATAAACCAACAGAAGAGCAGTTTCCGTTGCCTGATTACGTGTGAACAGTGAGAAGGCAGCTGAACTCCGAGTAAAGCCGACTTGCCGGACGGCCTTACTGGACTTGTCAAACTATGTCCGAGGGGATTGTTTGAGACCATAGATGAACTTCTTAAGATGAAAAACTCGGGACTCCCCTGTGGTCTCAAACTCGGGCGGTTGCTAAATGAAAACCGTTTCCTGGAGGTCGTCGTTGAGAAAAACATTTTTTATGTGCTGTTGGTGTAATGGCCATTGACGATGCACAAGCACCAAGAGAAAAACACGAACGGTGTTCAGTTTGGCCACAAGAGAGAATGTTTCCTCATAATCGAGGCTGTGCTGTTGGGTGAAGGCACGAGCTACCAGGCGGGCCTTCAGACGGTCAATCGTCCCATCAGGTGCTTGCTTGATCACAAAGACCCATTTACACCCAACTGGTGTCTGACCGGTAGGTAATGGTACCAAAGTGCAGGTCTGGTTAGCCCAGAGAGTCGTCATTTCTTCTACCATGGACGCCCACCAGCCAGAATGTTGGAGAGCCTCTTGCACAGAATTAGGTATAGAAATCAAGGATAATGAAGTGGCAAAAGTCTGAAGTTGTGGAGATAGACGATGTAAGGATACATAATTTGCCATGAGATGAGCTGTAGATTCCGGTGCCGGATCAGCGGGACTCGGAGAATCAGAGGGCGAGGCAGACTGCAGTGGGGCAATAGAGGCAGGATGACGACGAGTGTGGACACGAATAACAGGAGGCTTGGCAATAAGGGGGCTTGGGCTGGAGGTCTTGATGGTGGAGGAGTGGTGACGGGAATGACAGGACGTAAGACAGTTGGTGGTGGAGGTGTAGGATCTGAAGCAGAGAAGAAAAGAAGATCCTCCCGAAAGTTAACATCAGCAGAAACTGTCACCTTTCGGGTAGTCGGTGAGTAACATACATAGCCTTTCTATGTCCGCGAGTAGCCAACAAAGATGTGTTTGGCTGTCTGGGGATCCAATTTGTTCAAGGATGGACCAAGGGTGTGAACGTAGCAAGTGCACCCAAAGATGCGGGGTGTGAAAGAGAATGTCGTAGTAGACGGGAACATGAGGCTGAATGAAGTGACATTGTGGAGGATGGGGGAAGGAAGACAGTTAATCAGATAGCAAGTCGCCAAAAGAGCAAAGTTCCAATAAGTTCGAGAACACGCATTTGTAGCATGATTGAGCGGGCCACATCGAGAAAATGTCGATTCTTTCGCTCAGTGACTCTGTTTTGTTGGGGGGGGGGGGTATATGCACATGAGGCTTGGTGAATAGCTCCAAAGTCAGAGCAAAGAGTCACAAATTCGTGGCTAGTGTATTCACGAGCATTATTCGTGCGGAGAGTTTTGATGTTCGTGGAGAATTGCATTTAGGTCTCAAGAAGGAACGTCCAAAAGACACGAGTAAGCTAGGAGCGATCACGAAGTAGGTATAGCCACATCGTTCCCGAATAATCATCAATAAACATTAGAAAATAATGATAATCAGAAATGTTAGTAACTTTGTACGGACCCCAAATATCGGAGTGTACTAAAATAAAAGGAGCAGTTCTCTGAGTACAATGAGATGAAAAAGATGAACGAGGCTGCTTGCCTAACAAACATGATTCACATTGAAAAGAAGGTAAAGATACATCTGGGAAAGCCTTCTAGAGGACTAGTAAAGGGGCATGACCAAGACGTCGATGCCATTCGACGGAGGAGACTGAAGAGAGGATAACTGGAGAGTCATCAAGGAGGTAGAGCCCATTCTGCAGTCTCCCCTTACCAATGATAGTCCGCGTCCTGTGATCCTGTATCAGAAAAGAAGAAGAGGTGAATGTTACAGAGCAATTCAAATCATTAGTCAGGCGACCAACAAAAAACAAATTAAACGGGGAGACCGGAACATGAAGAGCCTAACGTAGAGAGAGAAGAAGTGAGAGGGATGCCAGCCGAGCCAGAGACAAGAACAATGTCCCCATTGGCCACTGTGATATACTTAGGATGAGGAGAATCCAGTTATTGATGTGGCCGCAGGGAGGTGATGTGATGAGTGGCACCTGAGTCCACTATACAACGCAGACTAGTGGAGATACAAGGGATATCTTCTTGGGAGATGGAGGCAGCAGAGACAATGGAGGCAGGTGGGCGACTGAGCAGACCATGGAGTTGTTGGAGCTGAAGGCGGACCTCTTTAAGGCCAGTACGAGCGGAGGAGTCGGTAGCATCAACAGTGGCCTGTGGACGAGGAGGAATCCCATGCTTGCGATAGCATGTGGCCTCAAGGTGACCGTCCTTATCGCAGAAGGAACACTTTGGGCGAGGCCGACCTCTACATCCGCGGCCCCGAGGGCCAGAACGCCCCCCACGAGGAGGGGGGGGGGGGGCAACAGAGGTGCACATGTCTGCTGCAGGAGAGCCGGGGACGGAGGAGCAGAACTATCAGGAGGCGGTGAAACCTTGAGCAGTATGTAACACACATCTGATAGTGAGGGAGTAGCAACCGAGGAGAGGATCTGGGCCGGAACGCTGTGAAGATGAGGTGGAACACGAGCCATCATCACGGCGACACCGACGGCTTCTTTCTGAGCCCGTTGTGCATCGATATCCAATGTAGGAGGTTGATGTTGGATCCATTCTTCAAATAAAGTCTTGGCCCAAGCAACAAAGGAGGTGAGGTCGGTGGCCCCACCAACATCAAGAGACTGGAGATCAGTAATAATGTCATAAAGATGTTGGAGACTATCTTTTCCGAAATATAGAGACTGGAGCTCATCCCACATTGCCTTGACCGTTTCGTGATACATTGTCATGCGGTAAAGTTCGGTATCAAGGGTGTTGAGGAGTCTGTCTGAACCCGACCATCGTTGCACAACCAATCGTCAGTAGGAGCAGCAAGAGGCGCTTGGGTCAAGTGATGGAGAAAATCTTTGGACTGTAGTGCGCGGCGAACAGAGTGTACCCACTCCACGAAATTCTTCCCGGCTAGCGCAATGGTAGTAATCCGCAACTCATCATGGAGTTCAGGGGTAGAGGCCGGGCGATCTGCAGAGGAAGAAGCAGTCTGTCCGGTTGACTCTGGAGAGGTCGCCGTTGCTAGGAGAGCAGGAGGCTAGGCGAGCAGGAGGCTAGGCCGGCGGACGGAAGAACAACGACCAGACAGGAGACTGCACGGTCTGGGTGGCAATCCACCAACGACAAGACAATGAGGTCGCCACGACCAGAATGCGGAGCAGATAGCTGGTAGAAGCCGCACAGTCACGATGATAAAACACCAGCGACAAGGAGGATGCCACGACCAGTATGCGGAGCCCGCAGCAGATAGGAGAAACCGCTAGCGACAAGACTGGTCGCAGACACTAGGCGGAGAAGAGGTCAGACGAGAAGTCTGCACGGTCAAGGTGAGTACACCAGCGGTAAGGAGAGATGCCGCGACCTAGATGCGGAGCTTGCCGAGAAGAGGAGAAGCCGCAACGACAAGAGAGGCAAAGCGCGGCGAGAAGAGAAGCCGCAACGACTAAGGTAAGCCGCAGCGAGCAGAGAGCAGAGCAGCGAGAAGGAAGATCTCGGCGGGTAGAGTAGAAGACCGCAACGAGTAAGCTGCGCAACTCGCGGCGAGAAGAGAGACAACAAAGACAAAGTCAAGTCGCGGCGACTTTAGATAAGTCGCGATGAGCGGGAAGAAGGAAAGCGGGTAGAGCTGTGGTGAGAAGTGAGAGGGAGGCCGCGGGGATAGAAGAAAAACAAGGGAGGTCCCCACCTGTGAGAAAGGTTATAAAGGGGAGGAGGAGAAGAGGTGGAAGCCACAAGAGAGACGGAGCAGAAGAAGCGGATAGAATGACGTTGTCCGCGCGGGAAACCGCGGTAACGAAGACTGCGGCTAGAGAGAGGCAGACCACACGACGCTGCGGCTAAGCAGGAGAGGGGAAGCCGCTCGGTACAAGATGTGAGACTAAAGAGGAGAAAAGAAGAAATACAAATAAATGAGCCTATTTACATGAGCTTTTCCAACAATAATCATTACACAAACACTATCTACCCATATATTGGTGCATTTTTTGTAATCACCATTGCCTTTCATCAAGTTTCTTATTTCTAGACATGCCTTTCTCATTGTCCACCTATTTTTTTTTCATTTTATCTTCTCATACATACATTTGGATCCAATCTCGAGCTTATGGACTCGATCTAGGCTCATTTCAATTCAATTTCAATGACTTATTTGTCAGCTTATTGTTCTGTTTCAAAACCGGTCCAATTTTGAAGAGATCTCTGGTTTTCTAGTCAAATTCAGATTCTTGCATCTTATTTCTTGTGATTTCGTAAAAGAATCTATGGATCAAATGACTCAAATATCTCTCATAAGTCTCACCAAACTCCAAATCTTGGTTTTAAACTTTACCATTTTATATCTGAAATACTATTTAAAATTCATTCTTTCCATGTGGCAATCAATAGTTTGCTTCATGATTCTATTCCTTTATTCTTCTAGATAATTCATTCTTTTTATCCTTTTGTAAATCACTTTCTAGATAATTCATTCTTTTTATAGTTGAGAAAAGTTATTGATGATGATTCCATTACCTTCATTCTAATACAACCAATCTAATCAATTTTTCTTTATCTCCTTTCTCTGGCATTTAGCTATTTACATCGTATTTTCTCCGTTTGTACCCTATTCAATGCTATGAATATGTTCTGATTTATATTATATTGGATTTGTCTACAGTTGTACTGTTGTAGATACAGTGACTAATGAGAAGGAACTAAAATATGCTCCCATGAGAAGGTAAGCCTAGCACACAATAAAAATATTGGGAAGCGTATGATTGGTTCTGTCAATTTAAAACAGTGCAGTATTTTTATGCTGACCAGCAGTGGAGAGAAGCATGATCATTTCTGTTTTTAACGTTATGAATGAGTACTTGATATTTGAACATGTTTTTTTGAATGCAACTCCTGGTTTATGCATAAAAGTGTATGAAACATATCAGGTTTTGTTTGGCTCGGCTGCAGCGATGTGAGTAGTGACTGAAGAAATGGTGGGAAAATGAGCATTTTTATATAGTGATGCCAAAAATCTTTGAACCTGTTTGGAAAAATTGCATTTGTAGTGCTGCTTGACCAAATAAGCTGTAGTAAAACTATTTTGAATAAAACAAATAGTTTATATACTAAACATTGCAAAGATTTCTATGGATGTTTAATATGGTTTATGTAGTAAAAGCATGATAAATTGAGAAATAAACTAATTTTTATTAATTTCTCAAATAAATGCTCATATTCATAAGATGAGTTTGTAGTTTGTACACATACAATTATATAGGAAAAGAGAGGAGAAAAAATTCTAACCTAAAATGTGAGACTAAATCCTAAAGATGAAGTAGACTCTAAATGAGCCTTATATTGGGCTTTTACACATCTTTTCTTCAACACTCCCCCGCAAGCTGGAGCATACAAATCGTAAGTAACCAGCTTGGACAAAAATTGATAATATAACAGGCGATGTAAGGCCTTGGTAAGAATATCAACAACTTGCCCAGCAGCAGAAACATGTTATAATTCTATCTTCTTTAATTGAACCTTCTCCCGAATGAAATGACAATCAACTTTAATGTGTGTAGTCCGTTCATGAAAAACAAGATTTTTTGGCATGTGTATGACAACTTGATTGTCGCAAAATAGAGTGACCGGTGAGGAAATTTTGACTCGTAAGTCACTTATAAGACCTTCAAGCCATGTAAGCTCAGACACAACAACTGCCATTAAACGATACTCGACTTCATCAGACGAGCGAGTAACTACATACTGTTTGTTGCTGTGCCAGGTAATGAGATGTTCTCCAAAATAAGTACAGTATTCACTTGTGGAACGATGATCTTTTAATGAACCAACATAATCAGCGTCAGAATATGCAATCAGAGATAAATGAGACGAAGATGGCTTGTATAAAAGTTGGAGTCCAGGAACAGTATTTAATTATCGAAGAACACATTCAACAACCTGGAGATGAAAGATTTGTGTCTCATGCATGAATCAACTGACAACTCCAACAACAAATGATATATCAGGTTTTGTGACAGTGAGATATATCAGCTTTCCCACAAGACAACGATAATACTTGTTAGATTTTGTGAAGCCTGACAGTCTGGCGGTTTGGTCCTGATGGTCCGACGGCTTGGTCCAGGCGGTCTAGTAGTTTGGCGGCTTGGTACAAGCGGTTTGGCGGCTTGGTACATGCGGTTTGGCGTTTAGCGGATTAGCGGATTGGCGGATTGGCCTCGGCGGCCTGACTGTCTTCTAGCAGAGTGGTTTTGAAGACTTGGCAGCCGTGTTGGCGAACTGGTTCCAGCAGTGTTGCGGTTTGCCTGTGGCGGACTGGTCAGTGAGTCTAGCGGCCTGGAGATCTTTGAGGACGCCTCCTTGATAGTTCAAGGAGGCTTGTTCTATCCGCTGTTGCGGGTTTGACAGACAGGAGAATCAAGCCGCTGTGGAAAGAGGCCGCGATCTGAGGAGCAGCTGAGGTTGCGGATAGAGGAGGATCTTTGTTGCAGATAGAGGATGCAATCCGCTTGTGTTGCGGCCTGATGATCAAGGGAGCTGGGTTCCTGAAGATTGGCGGATAGAGGCAGCTATCCGCTTGTGTTTTTCTCAGATCATCAACAATGGTATGAGAAGTAGAGACTGGCGGTTTCTTGCTGTGGAGCGGTCAGCTTGTCTAACCGCTCAGTTGTTGTGGTCTGAAAATTTTTATCCGTCTATCCACTTGTTGTATTTTAGGCCCAAATCGTCTGTTGTATTTTCTTTCTTTCTCTTCTCTCTATAAATGAGAGGTCATACCCGTGTAACTTAACGTTTTGTGGAATGAAAAACTTGTTATTTAGATTTTCTGACATGCTATCAGAGCTCACCCGATCCTTGCGGACTCCAGTTGTTTAACCGCCCGCCTTGCTCCTCTGTGCTCCTTGCGGACTCCGGTTTTCTAACCGCCCGCCTTGCTCTTCTGTGATCCTTGCAGACTCCAGTTTTTCTAACCGCCTGCTTCGCTCTTCTGCGATTTCTGCGGACTCCGGTTTTTAACCGCCCACTGAGTTCTCTTTCTATCCGCGCGAATTCTTTTTTTAACCGCCTTTTTCATGGCGGATACCGAGTTCTCTTCTTCCACTTATCCGCGCCTTCTTCTCAAACCGCACCATAGTGTTTCCCCTCTGTCTGGACAATCTTGGAACAACTTCCAAGCTGACTGACCCAAATTATCCAGACTGGACTGTCTCGTTTGTGTTCTTGCTGAGGTCTCAACGCAAACGCCATCATCTCACTGATGACCCTCTAACTCGAGGGTCTGTTACCTTTGATGATTGAGATGCCAATGATGCTTTAGTCAGGACGTGATTTACTAATAGTCTCTCTGATGCGTGCCTACCTATCATTCGACATGATGAGACAATTATATCTTCTTGGACTCATCTTGTTGCTTTGTATTCTAAAGGCGCTCAGACCTTCCGTATATACACGTTATATTCTGATCTGTTTGTCCGCCCTACTTTGACTCCTGCTGCTGCTTATCAGGAGGTGCAAACTCTTGGCGCTGAGATTCTACAACATCTTCCGTTCTCCGCTGATCTAGCTGAACAACACAAACACTTTCGTGAACTTCTGGTTGTGTGTTATTTTCTTTGCCTTCCAGAATCTTATGACATGATATGACAACAAATTCTTGGCGAAGCTGATTCTCTCACCCTTGATGATACTGCTGCCTGTATTGCAGCTGTTACCACTATTCTTCAGCGCCCCTTCTTACTTCCCCACCCCCTCCTGACACCTTTGCTCATCCTGGTACGTTTTGGTAATTCTAGTGGTCGTGAAGGTCATTCTGGTGGGACGTTGTGTGTCTCGTCATATCTGCTCTCATTGTGGCAAGATAGGACATCTTGTCGATCATTGCTAGGCTAAATTTCCTCATCTTCGCTCGTCTGCTGGTGACTCCACAAAGGAATTCCACGTCCCTTGCCTCTTTTTCTGGCATTGCTAATGTGGTCACTCACGGTAAGTGACTAATTGATTCATGTTGCAATATGAAGATCGGGACGGTCTGTTGCTGTTCGGAGACCGGACGGTGGTCTGTCGGTTTATTCTGGCCGGTCTGTCTGCCGGGCTGTTGCTGTTTGGTATCCCAACAATCTGGCGGTTTGTCTCAATCGACTTGGAGACCGGGCGGTCTAGCGGCCTCCTGCGGCGGCTTGATCTTTGTGGCACTTGTTCTCTCTTCTTGTTGGTTGCCGGGCGGTTAGCCGGCTTGTCTAACCGTCCGACCTGTCCGGTTTGCCTTTTGTAAAGTCGCATATACTTGCAAATTTTTAGTTCCACATTGCTTAATTGTAATCCTCTCTCATCTCCTCCATTCTATAAAAGGGAGGCTATACCATTATAATTGATACCTTTTTTTTGGATAATAAAGTTTACATTACTCCAATTTTTCGGTCTGCTCTTTTCTGTTCGCACATGATATCAGAGCACTCGGTCCTTTCCTCCTGACTGAGCTCTATCTGCGCGTGCGGCTTGTTTCTTCTTTCCGCGACCATGTTCTCGCGGCTTGATTCCTTCTCTGACCGTTGCCCCGTTCGCGCGACTTGTTTTCTCTTTTGACCGCTGCCCTGTTCGCGCGGCTTGTTTCTCCCTGTTTGCGGCCTCTTCTAACCCTTTGTGTTGCGGCCTCTTGCTTCTTCTTTTTGCTAGCCGCTCTCCTCTTCTTTGTCGCCGCGACCTGTCTTTAAGTCGTCGCGACCTGTTCTAGCCGCTCTCCTCTTCTTTGTCGCCGCGACCTGTGCTTAAGTCGCGGGCGGCCTGTTCTAGCCTCTCTCCTCTTCTTTGTCGCCGCGACCTGCCCTTAAGTCGCCGCGAACTATTCCAGCGACTTCTCCTTCTAGCCGCTGCTTGTTTCTCCCGCTGCTCTCTTCTATGGCCTCCATCTCTTCCACGCAGTCCGCCTCGGTGGTCACATCTTCTGGTAGTGCCCACTTTGTTACTCACGACAGATGGTTGATCGACTCTGGTGCTACCAATCATATGACAGACAATTCTCATTGTTTTTCTCATCTAGAAACACATGATCGGTTGCCTCCGGTGTTTGTTGCGGACGACTCTTCATCTCCGGTCAATAGACGGGGGTGGTTCAAGTCACTCCGTCTCTTCGTCTGATAGATACTCTTTATGTGCCCATGTTCCCTTGCAATTTATCATCGGTTACTTCTTTATGCAAGCAACTACGGTGTTCCGTCACATTCACTCCCACTTCTTGTTCTTTTCAGGATCCGGACTCCCAACAGACGATTGTTACTGGGACTGAGAGCGGCGGCCTCTACTTCCTCGACAACGTTTTCGCTCTATCCGTCTTCTCCTCCTCCTCTACAGATCTTCTGCAATGACATCTTCGCCTTGAACATGCTCCTCCCAGGCTTCTACGCCAGCTTCTGCCCCACCTCCCTCCTCATCATCCTCCTATAAACTGTGATGCTTGTCAGCTCGGCAAGCATCATCGCTCATCCTTCCCACCAACGCAAAGTCGTGACTCTTCCTGTCCGTTCGACCTCGTTCACTCTGACGTGTGGGGTCCTGCTCCTACCCTCACCATCGGACGGGGTAGTTCATATTTTGTCACATTTATTGATGATTTCTCTAGGTGTACGTGGGTGTATCTTCTCAAGGGTCGCTCTGAACTGTTCTCTGTCCGGACATCGTTTTATTCTATGATCAAGACTCAGTTTGATACGTCTATTAAAATCCTTCGTTCTGATAATGCTAAGGAGTATCTTAGCTATGATTTGTCTTCTTTCTGTATGCATCATGGTGTTATTCGTCAAACTAGCTGTGTCTTCACCTCACAACAAAATGGGGTGGCGGAACGCAAAAACCGTCACCTCCTTGATGTCGCTCCCACTATACTGACCCAAATGCATGTTCCTCGCTCCTATTGGGGCTATGCTGTCCTCCTCTCCTGTTATCTCATCAATCGTATTCCCTCCACAGTTCTTCGCGGTGCCATCCCATTCTCCATTCTTTATCCAAACAAGAATCCTTTTCCTCTTACTCTGCGCATCTTTGGGTGCACCGCCTTTGTGCACTCTGCCGCTGCCACCCGTGACATACTCTCACCACGGGCCACTAAATGTGTCTTTCTGGGGTACGCTACCACTCAAAAAGGCTATTGTTGCTTTGACCCCGTTACCCGCAAGCAGTTTGTCTCTGCGGATGTTACGTTCTTTGAAAATGCATCTTACTTCTCTTCCGCTTCCTCCTCTACTCCTGTTGATCCTACTTCTCAAACCAACCCATCTATTCCCTCTGCTCCTACTGACGCTCCGCCATCTCCACCATCTCCACCCTCGATTACTCCGCTCCTCTCCGCAGCCGTCTCTCTCTACTCCCGGGCCAGCTCTCTCCACCACGAACGCTCCGGATACTGAGGAACCAGCTGCCCTGGATCTCCCCATTGCCCTACGCAAAGGGGTTCGGAGCATGTACCCAACATCCACTTGCTGCAGTTGTTTCCTATGATCGTCTTACCCCTTCTCGCAGAGCTTTTGCACTGACTATCTCGGCCACTGCCACCCCCCGTTCCTACCAGGAGGCCCTTACTATTCCTCATTGAAAAGCTGTCATGGATGAGGAGATTGCTACTCTCACTGAACGGGGTACCTGGACCCTGGTTTCTCCTCGTTTTGGCACAGATGTTGTTGGCTGTCGCTGGGTCTTTGTGGTGAAGTTCCTTCCCGATGACAGTGTGGATCGTTACAAGGCTCGACTTGTTGCCAATATTTTTACCCAAACTTATGAGGTTGATTACTTTAACACTTTCTATCCAGTTGCTCGTCTCAGTACTATTACGGTGCTTCTCTCTGTGACTGTCAATAGAGATCGACTCATTTCACAGCTGGATGTCAAGAATGCCTTTCTTTATGGGGATCTTCAGGAAGATGTTTACATGGAGCAACCTCCGGGGTATGTTGCTCAGGGGAGACACGAGTATGCCGACTAAAGAAGACTATCTATGGGCTCAAGCAAAGTCCTCGTGCCTAGTTTGACAAGTTTAGCGGCACTGTTGCAGCCATTGGTTTTACAAGAGGCTCAGCTGATCACTCCTTGTTCGTTCGGAAAACTGCCTCTGGTCTGGTAGTTCTTGCAGTTCATGTTGATGACATTCTTCTTACTGACGATGACCAGGATGAGGTAATGTTGACAAAGAAACACCTCCGTCAGCACCTGATCACGAAGGATATGTGCTCCCCGAAATACTTTCTGGGAATTGAAATCTCTAGGAAGCCCAATTCCATGGTCCTTTTCCAACGGAAGTATGCTCTTGATCTTCTAAAGGAGGCAAGATTAACTGGTGCTAAACCTGTCCGTTCTCCCATGGCTATTGGGGAAGACAAAACTTGGACAGATGACTCGCCTCTTCTATCCGATCTTACGAGGTATTGGCGTCTGGTGGGCAAACTCATTTATCTCACGGTAACCAGACCCGATATCTCTTATGTTGTTGGCAAGGGGATCCAGTTCATGCAAGCTCCTAGAGAGTGACATCTACAATCTGCCCTGAGGATATTGAAGTATATTAAAGCAGCACCAGAGAAAAGACTCCTTTTTCAGAAGAATGATCACCTAAGGGTTGAAGCGTACTCTGATTCGAGCTATGCTGATGACAAAGGGGACCGCAAGTCGACATCAGGTTTCTGCCCGTTTGTTGGAGGCAATCGTGTGAGTTGGAAGAGCAAGAAACAGTGCTGTGGTCTCCAGGTTCAGTGCAGAGGCAGAATATCGCAGTATGACATCGACCACATGTGAGTTGAAATGCTTACGGGCTCTCATGCTTGATTTAGGAGAGGTGTACAACTATCCTCTTTCTATGTTCTGTGACAATAAGCCCGCGATATACATCTCCAAAAATCCGGTCTTTCATGAGAAAACAAAGTACATAGAAGTCGACTGTCATTTCATTTGGGAGGAGATCTTGAAGAAACAGATTTGTACTCCGTTCATCACTTCAGACAACGAGTTGGCAGACATCTTCACCAAGCCGATATACGCTTCCTTTTTCCACATTTGCGACAAGCTGAACATGATTGGTATCTATGCTCCAGTTTGAGGGGGAGTGTTGCAATATGGAGACCGGACGGTCTGTTGCTGTTCGGAGACTGGGCGGTCTGTCGATTTATTCTGGCCGGTCTGTCTGCCGGGCTGTTGCTGTTTGGTATCCCAGCGGTCTGACAGTTTGTTTCAATCGACTTGGAGACCGGGCGGTCTAACGGTCTCCTGCGGCGGCTTGATCTTTGTGGCGCTTGTTCTCTCTTCTTGTTGGTTGCCGGGCGGTTAGCCAGCTTGTCTAACCGTCCGGCCTGTCCGGTTTGCCTTTTGTAAAGCCGCATATACTTGTAAATTTTTAGGCCCACATTGCTTAATTGTAATCTCTCTCATCTCCTCCATTCTATAAAATGAAGGCTATACCATTGTAATTGATACCTTTTTTGATAATAAAAGTTTACATTACTCCAATTTTTCGGTCTGCTCTTTTCTGTTCGCACAATTCAGGAGCTACTAATCACATGACAGGTGATCCTCGTTTCTTCTCGTGCTTGGACAAGCATAATCGGTCTCCTTCCGGTTTTTGTTGCGGATTGTAATCCGTCTCCAATATGCGGGACTGGTACAGTCTGTGTCACTCCGACTCTGCGGCTTGAGGACACGCTTTATGCCCCCTCTTTTTCGTGCAATTTACTCCCTGTTCCTGCTCTCTGTAAACAAATAAACTGCAGGTTACCTTTACATCTACGAATTATTTTTTTCAGGATCCTCACTCCAAGAAGAAGATTGCTATTGATACTGAAAGCAGTGAGCTCTTTTTCCTCGACAATGTCACTGCTTTCTTCACTTCTCTTCTGCAATGACATCTTCGCCTTGGGCATCCTCCTCGTCTCATCTACCAACTCCTGCCGGATTTACCTCAGGAGGACTACTCTTTGAACTGTGAAGTCTCCCAACTTGGCAAGCACCATCGTTCTTCCTATCCAGCAAGACAAGGACGTAGTTCTTCTCGTCCGTTTGAACTTGTTTATTCAAATATTTGGGGTCCTACTTCTGTTAGGTCTGTTGGTAGGGAGAGTTTTTATTTTGTTACATTTGTTTATGATTTCTCCCGATGTACTTGGTTATATCTCTTGAAAGAACGTTCTGAATTTTATTTTGTGTTCACTGTGTTTTGTAACAAGATACAAACTTAATTTAATATTTATCTTAAAGTTCTTCGAACTGATAATGCTTGAGAATATCTTAATCAATATTTTTCCGATTTTTGCATGCATCGGGGCATAGTTCATCAAACTAGTTGTCCCTACACCTCTCAGTAAAATGAAATTGTTGAGTGCAAAAATCATTATATCCTGGATATTACCCGCACCCTTCTCCCACAGATGAAGTTCTCCGGTCTTAATTGAGACATGCTGTGCTTCTTTCTTGCTATCTCATCAACCATATTCCTTCATCTCTTCTTCAGGGACGAACCCCATTCTCCATCGTACATCCAGGAGCTCAACCTTTTCCTTTACCTCCCCGTGTTTTTGGCTGCATAACGTTTGTGCGCACTCCTTCCCCTAGTCGTGACAAACTTTCTTCTCGCTCGGTAAAATGCGTCTTTCTGGGCTATTGTCCGACCCAAAATGAATATCGATGCTTTGATCCCATTCTCAGAAAACAGTATGTTTCTATTGATATTACGTTCTTTGAAGATATGACTTATTTTTCTCGAGCTTCTACTCTCTCACCACCTGATGTTTCCCCTTCTCTACCTATTGTTTCCGCACCTTCACCTGAACCTATTCCACCTTATCTGCCACTGTCTCCTCTCCCCATACCACTTCCTCTATCTTCGCCTCTGTCTTCTAATTCTTCCCTGCCTTTGGAGTCATTGCTGACAGTTCCCGGGCCAGTAATCTCTCCGACGGATGGATCTACTACAGAAACAAGTCGGATCTTGACCTTCCAATTGCTATACAAAAGGGGGTTAGAACGTGCATTAAACATTCAATTCATGATGTTGTCTCCTATGCCTGTCTTTCCCCAACTGTAAGGAGATTTGCTCCTGCTCTAACTCTGCAAATGCTGTCCCGGTTAACTATCAGGAGGCTCTTGCTATTCCGCATTGGAAAGCGACGATGGATGAAGAAATGAATACCTTAATCGAAAGGGGTACTTGGACTCTTGTCCCTACTCCTCTAAGGCTCTATTTGTTTGGGCGTTTCAGTGCTCCGTTTTGGGCAAACGCCGCCGGAAGGCGGGTAAACAAATGAACCTTCGGCGGCGTTTGCTCCGTTTCCACCCGCCCGCCTTGAGAAACGCCCCAAAAAGCTCCGTTTGGAGCAGCCACCTCCCCCCTCCATTTCGAACACTCCGTTTCCACCCGCCGGATCGATCCGCCACCGCCGAAACAAATGAAGCCTAAGTGTGGATGTGGTTAGTTGCCGGTGGTTCTTTGTCATCAAGTTTCATCCGGATGACTCTATTGACCGCTATAAGGCTAGGCTTGTTACCAAAGGCTTTACTCAGACATATGGTGTAGATTTCTTTGATACCTTCTCCCCAGTTGCTCGCATCAGCACTCTCCGTGTTCTTTTCTCTGTGGCGGTTAACAAAGTTTGAGAGATGTATCAGTTAGATGTGAAAAATGTCTTTTTATATGGTGATCTACAAGAAGTGGTTTACATGGAGCAACCTCCTGGGTATGTTGCTCGGGGGGAGTCTCGGGTGTGCAAGTTACGAAAGATAATTTATAGCTTAAAACAAACCCACGGGCTTGGTTCGACAAGTTCAGCAAGGTTGTCTCTCTTCTTGGCTTTATTTGGAGTTCTGCTGATTACTCTCTTTTTATACGCAAGACTACTAAAGAACTTGTGATTTTTGCTGTCTATGTGAATGATATTTTTCTTGCTGGTGATGATAAGAAGAGAATTGATCGAAGCGAAGAGACATTTTCGACAACCTTTTGTTGCAAAGGATATGAGCTTCTCGTAAGTAGTTGCTAAAAATAGAAATCTTGCAAAACACAACTCTGTGGTGCTTTCACAATAAAAGTTTGCATTAAATATTTTGAAAGAAACTGGTCATCTTGGGGCAAGGCCTGTTCGTTGCCCTATGACCGTTGGTGATGACAAGAGTTGGACGGAGGATTCATCTCTTCTTTCAGATGTTATTATGTACAGACGACTCATGAGAAAACTCATCTATCTGACTGTTACCAAACCTGATATTTGTTATGCAGTAGGGAAGATCAGTCGTTTATCCAAGCTCCCAGAGAATGTCATCTTCGTTCTGCCTTAAAAATTCTGGAGTATGTGAAAGGTTCTCCAGAGAAGGGGTTAATTGTTTTGAGAACATAACCATCTGAAGGTTGAAGCATATTTTGATGTTAGCTATGCTGACAATAAAGAAGATAGAAAGTCTATTTCTGGTATTTGCACGTTTGTGAGAGGAAATCTTGTCAGCTAAAAAAACAAAAATAATCTGTTGTGTCACGATCAAATGCTGAAGCTGAGTACCGAAGCATGACATCGACCGCTTGCGAGTTGAAAATGCCCTTATGCTTGACTTGGGAGAGATATATGATCATCCTTTACCTATGTTTTGTGACAAACCAGGTTGCTATACATATATCAAGAATCCAGTCTTTCATGAAAGGACAAAACACATTGAAGTCGATTGCCACTTCGTCAGAGAAAAAATATTGAAGAATTAAATCTGTACTCCGTTCATTACTTCTGACTAAGAACTTGCAGACGTCTTTACCAAACCAGTGTCCGCCTCTCTTTTAGATATCTGTGACAAACTGGGACATAGTTGATATATATGCTCCAACTTTAGGGAGAGTATTAGATTTTGTGAAGCCTGACGGTCTGGCGGTTTGGTACTGGCGGTTTAGTCTTGACGGTCTGGCAGTTCGGTGGTCTGGCGGCTTGGTCCAGACGGTCTAGCAGTTTGGCGGTCTGGCGGCTTGGTCCAGGCGGTCTGGCGTTTAGCGAACTGGTGGATTGGCCTCGGAGGACCTGACTGTCTTCTAGCAGAGTGGTTCTGAAGACTTGGACGCCTCCTTGATAGTTCAAGGAGGCTTGTTCTATCCGCTGTTGCGGGTTTGACGGACAGGAGAATCAAGCCGCTGCAGATAGAAGCCGCGGTCTGAGGAGCAACTGAGGCTGCGGAGGAGCTGAAGCTGCGGGTAGAGGCTGCAATCCGCTTGTGTTGCGGCCTGATGATCATGGGAGCTGGGATTCCTGAAGATTGGCGGATAGAGGCAGCTATCCGCTTGCGTTTTTCTCTAATCATCAACAACGGTCAGAGAAGTAGAGACCGACGGTTTCTTGGTGTGGAGCGGTCAGCTTGTCTAATCGCTCAGTTGTTGCAGTCTGGAAATTTTTATCCGCCTATCAATTTGTTATATTTTAGTCCCAAATCGTCTATTATATTTTCTTTCTTTCTCTTCTCCCTATAAATTGGTGGTCATATCCATGTAACTTAACTTTTTGTGAAATGAAAAGATTATTATTTAGATTTTCTCACAATACTCTGGGTTCAGACAGAGAAGATCAGAGTCTGAGGTATGAGCGCAGAGCTTGTGATTGATATCCATGGGGGTGTCGACAGACTTGCATCCATAGTAGCCTGCATCATGGAGCAAGTCAAGACAATACTTTATTTGAGACAAAATAAGCCTATCAGGTCGCTGATCCACCTCGAGACCTAGAAAATATCGAAGATTTCTCAGGTCCTTTGTTTGAAATACAATCACTAGATGTTGTTTGATCATGTGTATTCCTGTGAGATCGTCTCCCTTAATCAAAATATCATCAACATACCCCAAGAGAATCACTGTGCCTGTTGGACAATGACGACTGAATAAAGGGAAGTTAGTTGAACTCCGAGTGATCCCAACAACACTAACAGTTTGACTGAACTTGTCAAAGCTATGCCCGAGGAAACTATTTGAGACCATAAAGTGATTTCTTCAGACGACATACATGAGACTCCCCCGTGGTCTCAAACTCGGGAGGTTGTTGCATATAGACAGTCTCCTGCAAATCGCCATTAAGAAAAACATTTTTGACATCCAATTGGTGCAACTGCCAGTACCGATGAACAGCGAGGGAAATCAATACACGAACAATATTCATTTTGGCAATTGGAGGAAAGGTCTCATCATAATCTAGACTTTGTTATTGAGTAAAACCACGAGCCACCATACGAGCTTTCAAACGTTGAATCGTCCCGTATGGACCTTGTTTGAGGGCAAACACCCACTTACAACCCACACAAGTCTGTTCAGAAGAAAAAAAGACAAGATCCCAAGTGTGGTTTGCCCAAAAGGCAGACATTTCCTCGTCCATAGCCGCTCACCATCCCGGATGTTGGAGAGACTCCTGCACAGAAGTAGGGATGACTAAAAAGGATAAATGAAGGGCAGATTTTCGGAGTTTTGGAGAGAGACGGTGTAATGAGGCATAGTTTTCCATCGGGCGAGCAGTAGTGACAGTTGCTAGATCTGCAAACCGCAGAATATCATTAGTGGAGGGCATCTCCCGTAGAGTAGTAGACAAAGGAGGACGACGAGTATGCACACAAATTAAAGGTGGTTTTGGTGGGATTGGCGTGAGGAGAGGTGGGTTTGGTGGGATGAGCGTGAGAAGGAGAGGTGGAAGGTTAGAAGTAAAAAGAGACAACATGCCGCAAAAGGAGAGGCAAAATTGGAGAATCAGTTGGTTGAGAATGATAGAGCTGATATTCGAGAAAGGTGACATCAGCAGAAGTAACAACCTTGCGATCCTTAGGAGAGAAGCATACATATCCCTTATGAGTACGTGAGTAACCAACAAATATATATTTTGTGGCACGTGGAGCAAGCTTGTCAGTGGACGTGCCAACATTATGAACATAGCAAACACAACCAAAGATGCGAGGGGTGACTGAAAAGTGAGGTGTGGAGTGAAAAATAAGGTTGAATGAAGCCGCAAAGTTGAGAATGAGGGAGGCATGTAGTTAATAAGGTGACAGACGGTAGAAAGCACAAAATTCTAATAAAGTTTTGAAACATTCATTTGAAACATAAAAGAACGGGTGACCTCAAGGAGGTGACGATTCTTGCGTTCGGCAATGTCATTTTATTGGGGGTATATGCACACAAGGTTTGATGGATGATTCTAAACTCAGCACACAGGTTTGTAAATGCATGACTGGTGTATTCACGAGCATCGTCGGTTCAAAGAGTTTTAATGGTAGTAGAGAACTGATTGCGAGTTTCACTAATAAAGACACAAAATACATGAGTCGGCTCAGAGCGATTATGGAGTAGATACAACAATGTCATTCGAGAGTAATCATCTATAAAAGTAACAAAGTAATGATAGCTAGAAACACTTATGTTTTTGTAGGGCCTCCAAATATCAGAATGTACTAGAATAAAAGGATCATTGCTCTGAGTAGGATGAGGTGAGAACATAGGCTGATAGTGTTTTCCATAAATACAAGACTCGCAGGTGAAGTTATGGAGGGATAAATCCGGGAGAGCTTTCCGGAGGATGTGCAGAGTAGCATGTCCAAGACGTCGATGCCACTCGATAGAGCTACTAGAGGAGAGAAACATGTGGGGATAGGGTTCCAGGATGTAGAGCCCATTTGACAGTTGCCCTTTCCAATGATATTCTGCATATGTCGATCCTGCACAACACAAGAGGTGGAAAAGAATGTTACATAACAATCAAGGTATTGAGTGAGACGACTAATAGAGTGAAGATTGAAAGGAGACCCCGAAACTTGAAGAACTGAGCGAAGAGTAATAAAGGGAGTAAGGGTGACGTTTGATGTTCCAAAAATTGGAGCGGTGTCTCTGTTAGCAACAATAATGAACTTGAGATGCACAGAGTTCAAGTATTTTGAAGGTTTTCCAGGGGTAATGTGATGTGAGGCCCCAGAGTCCATAATCTAGGATGAACCATGTGTGAGACAAGAGAGACCGTCATTGGAAATAGACACAACAAAGACAGAAGGGCCGATCATCCTTTGAAGTTGCTGGAGTTGGGCGTGCAAGACATCAAAGTCAGCTTGAATGTTGTTGGAAGTGTAACTGTGTCAACCGCTATCCTGAGAAGAGATGTGACCGCCACGAGAGGGAAGATGATAAATATGAGTTGGTGGTGACCGTGGAGATAAATTAAACGGTTGATCACGATGTGCATCCATGGAAGATGATCTACCTAAAGCAGAAGCCCAACAGGGCTGAAAAAAGACAGGGAGCAACTCCTGCTGGATAGGATGGCAGCTAGCAAAGGCAAGAGTTGCAACTAGCAGCGACAAGAGGCAAGATAACAGAGTAGTCGACAAGCAGTGACAGGCCGGAGCCCGGCCAGCTGAGAGCACACCACGCGACTAGGCAAAAAAAGCGACTTGGAGAGTAGCGGCCTGGGAGAAGAGAACCGGAGGCCTGGAGAAGCGACCCAGAGAAGAGAAACGACGGCCAGGAAGACAAGCCTGCAGAATAGATGAGGCTTTAAATAGGAGAAATGATGGCCTGGAGAAGCTACAAACAAGAAGTTACGGCTGGTAGAGCTGCAGATTGTAGAAGCTGTTGCTGCGGCCTGGAAAGCTACAGTCCTGATAACTGTGGCTTGGACAAGAGAGACGCGGCCTGGATAGCGGCGGACAGGAAATTGCCACCTGGACACGAAGCTGCGATGGACAGGAAGCTGTAGACAGGATGCCGCGGCGGACAGGAAGTTGCGGCCTGGATAGCTGCAGATTGGAGAAGCTACGACTGCGGCTGCAGCTGCGGCAAGAGAGCAACTGCAACCTAGCGGCGGCCTGGAGAAAAGCAAGACGCGGCTAAGAGCCGTCACGGCCTGGAGAAGAGCTGTGGCAAGGTGAGCACGCACGCGGGCATAGGAGTAACAACAACAAGACCGTAAGCCTCATAAACCGCGAATAGGGGAAGAAGCCGCGGAGTACGGACAGAGGCGGGGCCCAACAGTGACAGATGACATGCTATAAAAGGGGAGGAAGAAGAGAGGGGGGCAAAGGGTGGAAGCAAGAAGAAGGATTGCCATGTAGAAGAAGCACAATAAATTGAAAAATAAAATAATTTTTATTAATTTCTCAAATAAATGCTTACATTCTTAAGATGAGTTTGTACAATTATACACTTATATATGAAAAGAGAGAGGAGAAGAAGTTCCAACCTAAGATGTGAGACTAAATCCTAAAGATGAAGTAGGTTCTAAATGTGCCTTATATTGAGTTTTACACATCTTTTCTTCAACAGTTTGAAATACTAAAAATAAAATAATAGACAAATAAACGCTTTTTTTTAAAATAAATCATCATGATTCTCCTGCATACATATTATGTGTTCTGATTGCGTGTCTCAAACTCTTAATATAAATATAATTAACAAGTGATATATCTAAATTACATTATAGAACTACATAATGCATTGCACCTATGATGATTTTGCAATTGATCCACAATGAGGACCCTTACTGCAGACATCTCAGCAACTCCAGTCCCTTCAAATGTATTAGATGCAATGATTGGATCTGTGTTGATATTCATTTGACTAGTGCATGTTCTAAGCTCATCTGCCTTTGCATGAACAATACATTCATCACCATCACATGAACCAAACTCCTAATATAATTATGTAGTGTCATTGTAGCCACCATATTCCATACATTAAAGCTTCGTTCGTTAACACTACGAAGTTAGGAGTGTGCTTTATTAAATATCTCCCGCTGGGTGATTACCTCAAGTAAAGTTTGGCAAGTGATATCTATTTCGAGGAAAAAGTTTTAAAAGCCCCTTTTCCAATATATTTATAGCGTCCACAAGGTAATATTTATCTTCAATATTGTAAAATGATTAGAAAATCTGAAATGTGTAAGTATTTAAAATATACAAATATGAGCAAATAGTATGACCAATCAATCACCTTGATGTGGAAAGGGAATTTTACATCTCAATCCCTTACAACGTGATGATGTATGCGTCTGTCATGCGCTGTACCCTCCTATCAGTGTACAACGTATGTACAACCTATGAAGCACCGATACTTCCTTGAGGGTTACGTACCCGTACCAGATACATATCCGGTACCGGTACATGCCCGTACAAGATACGTATCCAGTACCGATACGTACCCGATACTTGGCGGATACACATGTTACTCTAGTCTGTAGATACACTTGAACTTGCCAGATAGTTTTGCATATTGTGATTGTAGAAAAGGAGAAATGAAATAGAAGATGCAAGTTTTATTCATCCACATAGGGGCAATATAAAGGATTACAATAAGACACCCAACACCGATAGGCGGTGTGGGATTAAACTCACTAATAGTAAAATACTAACTCTAACACTCCCCTCAAGCTGAAGGGGAACCCTACAACTTGAACACAACATAAAACGGAAGGTACAAGAAGGTTGACAACGTGTGACAAAACAACAGCCACCGAGGCCCAACCGCGTGTCACCGGGGATACTTCAACCGGGCAAGAACCTCACGACGTTGGTCCACAAAACCGACCATGACCATGCTGGATACAATCGGAGCGGAAACTAGGTCAACCACGAAAGACCAAACCAACCCTACCAAATCCAGAGAAAACAACGAGGAGACACAAACAACATACGAGATCGACCTGGGGGCCATGTGTGATTGAGGCAGGAGTCGGGAAAGAGGCATCCGAGTCGCCGTTATCACAAACACCCCCCTCACGTGGAATACGTGCATGAAGGCATAGACTATGCCTGGAGGCCGTGACGTACACGCCCCCTCACGTAGACCACGTGCACGTGTGGGACCCTCGTCGGGTACATGAACCCAGATCACGCGGAAGAAGGTCAAAATCGTAAAGATGCAAACAAAGACAAACGCAGCAACCTAACAGAAACAATAAACTCAAAATATAAAAACTACAGCAGCACCAGAAGCTAAGAGTAGCAGCAACCCAACGGGATCAGCAGAGGACGGCCAACTGGACTCGGCCAGAAGACATGAGCAACAAACTGCAGGTGAAAGAGTCGTGTCGTCGATGGAGCGGTCTGGAAGAGGTATAGATCGAGCGCAAAAGATAGACACAACGCACAGAGGAGCAGCCGACAAGACGGAGAAGAAGCAGCTGCAACAGCAGCTGGCCGGAAGAAGTAGCAGCAGAGCAGCATCCATGCCGGAGAAGAAGAGAGCTGCAGCGGGTGCAGACAGAAGTCAGAGAAGAAGTAGCTGCAGCAGCATGCCGCAGAAGAAGAAGCGACTGCAACAGCAGGCCGGAGAAGAAGAAGCGGCAGAGCAGCAGGCCGGAGAAGATGAGTAGCGTCAGAGCATAGGAGCAGGCGTCGGTGTCGGAACGCAGAGAAGACAAGCCGTCGGAAGCAGACGAAGAAACTCCCAGGAGAAGCAGAGACGACAGCATATCACAGTAGCGGCAGCGGAAGCAGTCGATGTCGTTAGTGGAATCGAAGGCAGACGACGAAGTCGTCATCGATGAGAGAGCAGACCACGACAGCAGCGATGAAGATGCCGGGAGAAGTAGGAAGCAGACGAGCCGTCGATGACGCACGGGAAGCAGAGGCGTCGATGTCGCAGACGGAAGCGACACAGGGCGGCAGAATCGGAGGCAGTAGGCACGACGAGAGAACGTCCCGCTCCCGTCTCCGGGATCAGACGACCATCCCGTGGATGGGAGCGAGGAGAAAACCAATCTCCGTGAGCCCTAGAAGGTCGTGATCACGGAAGCACGGGTCGGGAGGGGGGGGGAACAATAGCTGATCGGGAAAAAATTTTAAGTCTCAGAACTGTTGCTCTGATACCATGTAGAAAAGGAGAAATGAAATAGAAGGTGCAAGTTTATTCATCCACATAGGGGCAATATATAGGATTACAATAACACACCCAACACCGATAGGCGGTGTGGGACTAAACTCACTAATAGTAAAATACTAACTCTCACAGTGATAAAGTATATTTTTCTAAAGTAAACAAAAGACTTCTGTGTCTTTTAAAAAAGAAAAATTTATGAACCATAAATGCAACTAGCGGTTTTTGTTTATAACAAAATGTGTTTGAGATTTAAGTATTTTTTTGTTTAAACTATAAAGAAATTGATTAAAATTTTATTATTTGTTTTTGTACTATATACATGTGTTGTTTGAATTTCATATTCATGTTGTTTTGTATGTATAGAGTTTAGAAATTGATGATTTATGCAATTATGCTGATCTATTATTGATTTGAGTACTTTTAATTACATTTGTGATATATATATATATATGTATATGTATATACATATTTATTATATTTAATAGACCTTATCCCGCCGTACCCGTATCTGTGTTTTTATAATTTTGACGTACCACCGTACCAGATACGTATCGTACCCGGTACCAGTACCTGCACCAGTGCTTCCTTGTGTAAAACACATATTGAAGTCACACACCGCCATTACATTTTGAGTACATGTGTCATGGCAACCAATGTATACCACTTGGTTTTCTACAAGAATACATCATTGTGTGTTTCATTAATTGCACCTATACAATTCTTTAAATGAGAATATCTCTCTCATCATTAAGTATGTATAAATGAGTGACTTGAAACTATGCCCATTGGACCCATGTTATTCTTTGAAAGATGTTTGAGAGATCGAAGCCCTTTTATGAAGTATCGACTAATAGTTTTTGTAGAATGCTTAAATCGTTTACATGTAACTCTAATGGATTCATTATGCACAATAATATATAGTTTGATTGTGATGGAAATCGATTACGCAGTAGTTCTAATGTTTGCGAGATTGGTACTTTGGATTGTCAGTTGGACTATCGATGTCTGTGATCACGAGGCGCTCAATTTTCATATTTTTATGTACTTTTTTTAGGTTTACTTTAAGATTTAAGACAAGATATTCGATTGCGCATTTAGGGCCGTCATATGACTTAACCTAAATTCCCCCCTTTTAAATTCCAGACTGTTAGGGCATAGAGTCATGAAGAGTTCTGACCCTTCATTTCGCCTTTTGGTCACGCATGCAGGTGTGATGCCCTCATCGGGAGGTGTCAATTATTCCCTCTCCAATGTCGATGTCGAAAGCCACACCACCTCTACCGCTCTCAGGTGTTGACTCCTGAGAGCCCCAACTCCACTGACATCACCATTTCTTCAGCCGAGAGCTACACCGGCCGCCACCTCCACCTTCCAGACCATGATGCCCCTCTACATCTTCCTTCTCTTCCTCACCTTAGTCAGCATCTCCTTATTATAGCCGTCCAGACCATCAGGTCTTCCCCACCACTGATATCGATTACTTGGTGAGCTCTTACTTTTACTTTTCATTTTTCCGCATTGTACAAGTATCTTGTATTGCTAGTAATATTTTGCCCAAATTAATATGATTATTCCACTTTCCGAAGGCATGTATTTTCTCTCCATGTGCTTTTAAATTCTGACGCACTCATAACTAATTTGCAATGACCCTTGATTACTTAATTTTAACCTGTGTTTAATTGCGATTACAGTTGAAAGTTTTAAATTTAGTTATTTAATTATTCTCTTGTCGGAATTAATTGCATGAGTGGATTGCGTTGTTGTAATTTTGCATTGCATTAGGGTTAACCTTCATTAGTTTATCGGATTGCGTGTGTGCATCTTTATTTTAAGGTTGTCATCGTTCTGTTGCATTTATCACGTGCTCTCTTGCATTCCATCTAGGATTAGGACATCGCTTGTCCACCACCCATAGATTCGTCCTGCGTTAGATTGGTGTCCGAGCCCAAGGTTTGAGCTTTATTTTGATACGCCATCATTGAGTCTATAGGTTCCTTCATTGCTAACCATCACTGTCATTCCTCTCCTCTATTTGAGGAACCCGAGTCTATCTATATCCGATCCCATAGAGCTACTTTGGCGAGACCTCATATTGTTACGATGATTATTCTCATTCGCAACACACCATTTCCAGAGTTCCTGTCGACCCCTTGACGTGATTCTACTATGCTAGAGACAATCATTATGATGATTATCGTCGTCCCAATTCATGCGTATGAGTGGACCGTGTCAAATCTTTGCTATGACTTGATTATCTTAAAGATAATTACTACGAAGATCATCATTTCAAGAGAATTTCGAGTGTAGGTTTTGTGTTGATCGAGTCCAAACTCTTTTAGTTATTTGCTTGTCGTTGTGGAATATTATCTCAATTATTTTGAATGATTTGGTGAGCGTCACATCAAATTTGCAAAATTTAGACTTTTAGATCATGCTATAGCATATTGGTATAACATTGATGGGGCCCTTGAGCGAGGTCATCTTTATCGTATTACTTGTTGGGTAGAGATGAAGCGGATGCTGTGTCATAAGTATTTACCTGCGTTGTATAGGATTCGCCTGCTCCAACAATATTTTCCCTTCAACAAAGAACCATGTTCGTCGCGGAATATATGGATCATTTTGATGAGTTAGTAGTGAGGAGCGACATCCGAGAGGAGCGACATCCGAGAGGAGAGACATCCGAGAGGAGCGACATCCGAGAGGAGCGACATCCGAGAGGAGCTATGTATGACCACTTCCTAATTTCGGTATGGACTTCGATCTGAAATATGTACTGAGTTGACCTATCACTACTCAGAGTCTCTCAAGCAGACATACCAGCTCGCTCTTCATTATGAGCAGTCTTTGAGATTCGATAAAGTTAGCCGAGTTGAACCTTGACCTCCCCAGTATGAATCCCTCCCATTATGAGGTCACTACTTTACCTACTCTTATCTTGCCGAACAGATAGAAGTGATACCTGATACTGATTTCTCGCACCCCATTGAGGTACTTTGTCTGATGAGTGGTCTGTAATGTGATTCTGACTCATTTCTCGTGACCTTGATTGGGAGTGTGTCCGAGCGACCTAGTGATCTTATGGTGATGTGTTATTTCCTGCCCCTATGTCAACTTCGTTATTGCTTTGATCATAGAATCACCCTTGCGTGCATGCTCATCTGAGCTTCCCCATATTGTTGTGGCGAGTCACATCCCGAGTGTGGGTAGAGAGCATATTATTGATTTTGTTGTCGCTGTCTCTCCTGTTCTTGAGGTTACTACTCTTATGTATGACACTCATCTGAAGGTTCACTCTCTGACGATTGAATTCTTTGATGAGCTCCCTATTGAACCTCTTAGAGAACCACCTGACGAGTTCTTGCGTTTAGGAGACATTCAACCCACCCTAACATTGCATCCTTGTGTCCCTGTCTCACACACCCCTTTAGGTGATCACCACGTTCACAATTAATTTACTTACCGCTAGGTGAATCTCGTGAGTTACATCCTTGTCATTACTTCAACATTCCTTTGGGAGATTGCCTCCTTGATTTTTTTTCTATCGACCACCCGACGAGCCTCCCGATGATTTACATCCCTTAAGATACATTTGACATATCATGATGTCGCAACTCATTATCGATACGACGATATCTCAGTCTGTCAATTGGGTGTTCTTCGTACACTAGACGAATATTTCTACACCCATCCCAATTGACCTCCAGATAAATCACTCATCCTTAGGGAATTTCACCGCTATATAACATATGCACTTAGTCAATCTGTCACATCAGTTATCGTTCATTTGCGTTTGTCGCATGATCTGTATGTCATTTAGATGTAAAATTATATTAAATCATGAATATTTATAACTTGCGTGAGTAACCACATGAAAGACCAAATGTTTAATGAAGGTAATTGAGTGATGATTTGCGCATTTACTCAGAGGTTCCAATTGGGTGAAACTATGAATCTGAGTGCTAGAAGAATAAGTTCATACACTTTTATAAAAGAGTCCGAGTCAAATTTCTTCGTACTTGATATTATCAGGAATACAAGTGTTCATCTCGTACTCAATGTTAAGGATTTAACTCTAGATGTGGAGCTACCTAGTTTTGAACCTCCAACCTTCCCTTTTAGCTTCAGTTTCCACCATCACTACAACGTTTTCCGTATCTCCAGCCCCCACGACAACCCTACCCATCACCATTGAATCCATGCCCTTCACTCCTTACGACAGTTTGCTTGGTACATGGGATCCTTGACTACTTCAGTGACATGATGACTTCATGCGAAGATAATTCCCACCTAAAGATTTAAGGAGTCATGCCTATTTTAGTTTTGGAGCATGTAGTCTCCATTCACGGGAGATGAATGTTTCTAAGCCGCTGGGATTGATAGAGATCGATTAAGCGCCTGTTCTGATGTTTGTGAGATTGACATTTTTGGATCGTCAGTTGGACGATCAGAGTCCGTAATCGTGCCCGTCTCGAATTTCATATTTTAATGTACTTTAATTTTTATTTTGAGGTGTATTTTGAGCTTTAGGATAAGTTATTTGATTGCATATTAAGGTTGTCAGATGATTTTGTTGGATAAAAAAGCGCCCTTAGGGGGGAGGTGAATAAGGGATTTTAAAAATCTCTAATAATCGTTTTAATTTATGAAATACTTAGAATAATTCAATTGAAATTTAACAATAAAATATTTATAAGAATAATGTGAGAGACATGATTTTATTGCTTTTAAAACCAATTACAAAAATTGACCTTCACATTGCTAAAGATTAAAGAGAATAATAAAAATGACCTTTTGATTTCTATACCGACTCGCACCTCGAACCAGTTGGCATTAGTCCATCTCTCCCTATATAGGCTTCAAGCCGACCCTAGACCTAAACCTCAATCTAGCCGCTTAAGACAAAAGGCAAATTTCCATCTGTACCTTGCACCCAGTCGCTAATATAAGGGAGTTCCTCTATGCTCAATAAACCTGTAATAAAAAAGTAATACAAGAGAGACAAGAAAATATTCTGAAGTTTAAAAATCCATAAAGAAGATTTATAGGCCTAAACGAAGGAACACACAAGATTGTCTTCGTAATAGTGTTCGTTCTTTGTGTTGGATTTGCTTTAGTTCTGAACGCCTTCAAACTCTCATTCAGTTGCGGAATATGCTCTAAGGACTCCTTTAGACGTCAGACACATGTTCTCATGAAAATAATTCGTTTATTCTCCACCAAAGAGACGAGGTAAAATGCTTTTTAAATAGAGTTCTAGTAGCTATTGTCCGCGGTTGTGGTTATCATCGACGATTGTTGAATAATTGCATTTTCGTACTCCAACCAGCTTGAATTAGAACATTATTTTATTTTAAGCAACATTTATCGAGGCGTGACAAGACTATCGCCCCGCGGTAGTATAATATTTTGTCAGGCTAAAATGCGATCTTCTGCTTTATTTGGGCTCCTCCATCATCTGGTGATTGTCAGGGTTGCCTTAATGTTACCGTCGCACGATAGGATTATCTCCATGAAGGTAACTTTTTACATAATAAATTTGTCTCCCGCCAAATCCCTTTTGAAGTGATGCTTGCCAACATTCCTTCTGGAAGGAAGTTACCGTCGGCGATAACACGTATCGTGGCGCGGTAGTGGTCATTTCAGTCAACGTCTTCTATTGTTCGTCTCGATCAAATTTCTTTGTACTTCTCTCTTTTGTACCTGTATATCATGCAGACTATAAACACAAGCAAGGTATATCAAATACATATTATGATTTGTTATTTTAAAACTAAGAAATGCGGAACCCATGTTCCAACAAACTTCCCTTTTTGATAATAACAAATCAAAACAAGTTTAGAGTGGTGCATGCAAGTACACAAATGTGACATTCTTCTTAAGCGTGTGCCCTCTAAATATGTGTTCCCCTTGTACTTAGTGGTTTTTAATGTTTCTCCCCCTCAATTTCTTTATTTAGTCTCTTTCTTTTGGTATTATCAAAAGAGGATGAATGTAAAATATTTCATAAAATCATGTAAGTATACGAGCACAACATCATAAAAGATGAGCGTGAAAAATAGTAGATCATCAGAAAGAATAGCGTTATAAACCCAGACTATAACATAAAAATGATATTATAAACCAAGAGAATGTTTTTTATTTTTGAAAAGATAATCGTTATAGATCAAATTGACTTTGCCAAACTTGTAAAATAAAAAAGATTTTACCAATACAGTATAAAAAGATTTGTAGTTTAATTTAAAAAGATATTGTAGCGTTCATGCTTAGTTATCTAGTACATTTACTTATTTATATAGTAAGTTATGTATTTGTGCTTAAGTTCTTATTCTCATGAGTGAAAAATTTATGGAAGAAAATAATGTATATAATGTTGTGCTTTAATAAAATATACATGTGTAATAATCAAGACACATGCAAAATGTAATTTAATATACACAATATCATCAATATGCAAAGTAAAAATACTTTCATTAATTCTAATGCAAAACAACTAGTACAACTACCATAATGTTTCACACACACACAATGCTTATTAAGTCTTATTAAGGAACAAAGTATTACTTGGTGGATCACATAACATTATTTGGATTTTTAGTATTGGTGATTCGGTGTACTAAAGAAGCGTAAAAAATGTGTTGTTTTTTTGTTTTTTTAGTTTACAAATGACACTTTACGATTTTATCAAGGTGCTCAATCTCACAATGCTTATTAAATTTTTTCAAGAGGGAAGTAGTGCTTGGGGGAGTTATCCTTTCAATTTATTTTTATTTTGAATGATCAAGGGCTTTTAATTCACTTGTAATAAAGCATTCATATCATATATAGATTCCACTTCTCTATTGTGAGTGCATGAATATCCATGGATCGCATGAGTGCTATCCAATTATGTGTAGGTAATTTAGCAGTGCATATTAATTTTTACATATGCTTGCATAAGTAAGATTATAAATAAATGTAGGATTCCTAATGAGTGAACATGTGAATTATTATCTAACATAAATCATCACTCATACTTAGAGACATACTAACATTTATATATAAATGTCCTACATATATTTTTCATTGTACATTTAAGATAATGTTTAAAGCATAAATAAAAGAAACAATGTTCAATGAAGTTTGAAAAAAAATAATACATTGTAAGTGTTAAGTAACTTGTAAAGAAAGACCCATATAATTGACCCATGTAAAACCCTCTTAGGAATTAGTCTCACATTTTACGATGATGTTTAAGCTCTCCTCTCTCCACCAATATATATGGACAAATACTTGTGCTGTATTCAAGAAAATTAATGAGAAATTAATAAATTTTATTATTATTTTCTCCCTCTATTCGTGTTCTCCTACACGTATAAGAGGTAAACGAATCCTAAAGTTTTCTACGCTCGATTTCGTACTGCGCAATCATCTTTTTGATCGCGCGGTTTGGCGGACTCTGATTTCTGCTCGCCTTCTCTGCCGTAGAGCTTCTACTCCGGCTCCTTTTGCCCTCCTCTGCTAGATTTATAGATTTCCTCTAACATCTTCTGGGGCCCACCTAGTTGACCTTTCTCGCGAGCTTTCCTAGTTTGCTCACCTTGCTCGCTTGCTCGCCTGTTCGCCGAGCTCCCGTTTGTTAAGCTCTTACCTGCATCGTTTCTGCGAGCTCTCCTTGTCTTGATCGCTCAGATCGCCTGCTTGCTTGTTCGCCGAGCTCTCCTCGTTTGTTCTCTCAGCTCGCTTGATCGCCTGCTTGCTTGTTTGCCAAGCTCCTGTCCGCTTTACTCCCACTGCCCTCCAGATGTCTTTTCACGTTTGCCGTGCTTCTCGTCGTTGTTTTTGTTTGCGTTCCCGCCAGGTCACTGCTCTCTCACCTGCTGTAGTTGCGCCTTAACTCCTTCCGCGGCTTCCTCTGTGATCGCCGAGCCCGCTCCCTTCTTCATCCGCTCATCCCTTGCGGCGTCCGCCCTCTCAGCCACCACCTCCCTACTCGATGTAACTGTCTTGTAGTCCTCTGCCGCCTCCTCTCCGTTTTTCTCCCTCCGCGGCTTCATGGCCTTGATTGAATACCTCATCTCTTCCGGCCCGTGCCACGACTATTCCTAAAGTTCGGGATGTGCTCCAGATAACCAGTATCTCTCCTAGTGGCCGATTTTTTTTGTGAAATGGGTTCACTCGGGTATTGTTTGACAGGTTCTGTCGGGTTGTTAATGATGTTGGGTTTACTCGAAGCTCAACTGACTTTTTTTTATTCACCGGTCATTGCCTAACATATACTGTGATATTCTTGGTTTATGTTGATGACATTTTAATTTCAGACAACGATTTAAAAGGCATCCGCATGATCAAAGAACACTTGACCTCCATATTCCAGATCAAAGATTTGAGTAATCTCCGATACTTTCTCTGCATCGAAGTAGCTTATCGTCTTGATGACCTTGTCCTATCTCAAAAAAAGTATTTCCTTGGCCTTCTTTATGATGCTGACGAATCTGGTTGCAAGCCAGCTGACACACCCATGGATGTCAAGCATAAGCTCTGCGTTTATACCTCCAACTCTGATATGCTCCTATCAAACCCAGAGTACTATTGTCTTCTTTTGGGAAAGTTAATCTATCTTACAGTTACAAGAGTACAAGACCTAATATATTCTTTGATGTTGGAGTTGCCAGTCGGTTTATGCATTCTCCACAGACCTATCATCTCCAGGAAGTTGAGCGCATTTTCCAATATCTGAAGTTTGCTCCCGGACAAGGGCTCATATATGAGCCCTCCTTGTCTCTATCTCTCATTGCCTATTTTGATGTTGATTATGTTCGATCCTTGAAAGATTGCCATTCCTTGAAGGCGGCCATAGCCTATATATATTAATACTAAAAGGAAAGGCTACAAATAGTTTGCGTCATGCATCAAAATGTGAGAGAAAATGGTGGTTAGAGGCATACCTCTTTCCCACTTGAAATCACAATGACAAGCATTCTTCGCAAGATGGTCGGCGGTCGAGTTTGCCTTGAAGTCAATAAGAGATCACCATTTGAGGGAAATCATTTAAGAACCGTGCCATGGGTCCTTCATAATCGTCCGAGAAATAGTCGGATAAGATTTGATTTATTCTTGAGCAAGCATCCACAGAGTTTCCCCCCAAAATAGCTCCAGAGAAGGCGTTGGAGTGTTGTGATGCAAGCAAGAGAGCATCCCTTGTGGTAATGAACTCGGTCATTGCAACTGCTATGGTGCGGCATCCCCACAACAACAATCAATTCACTGTGATGATCACGAAGAGTACAACCCAGGCCGACAATGTTATTCTCCAAAACCAAGGCATCAAAGTTAATTTTCAACCAACCGACGGGCGGGGGCGTCCAAGTAAACTGGTGGTTACAAGGGGACGTCCAGTGGCCGTGCGATGTATCCTGTATAGCACAATTAACTATTGAAGCGGGCTGCATATATGATTCACTGTGCTTCATACAATTCTTTGCGTTGAGAGCTTCATCATGAAGGAGCTCCAACATGTTCTGGCCCAATATGTAGGGCGGGGTACCCAGCCTTGCGCCCTCCGTTCAGATTTTTGTCATGAAATTGCAATCTCCAAGTAAATGGTCAATTGTTTCTTCCACCCCACACCCCCATAGGAATGCAATATCATTCCGGAGGCGGTGGTGATAAAGCCACGAGTAATTGGGTAGAAGATAATTGGTGGCTCTCCAAAGTAGCATATGCATTTTGGGCTGGGTTTTAATTTTCCAAGTGTTGCTGCCATGATATGCGGACGACGGGCATTCACAACCATAAATTACAGCCGCCTCCATGGATTCTTTCTCGGAGTGGGCTCAGACAGCTTGTCCGCACCTCCCACATTGTTCCACGGCAGCTCCTTTATGTAATTAATAAGTTCTGGACCAAATCCAGCAAGCTGGTCGACATCCCAACTTCCCGCACCGTCCTGCAGTCCGACAACCATATTGGGTAAAGCAAACACATTCAAGAATGTGGGCTATTTAGGGCCAAGCCAAGTATTCATGAGAGTTGAGATCAAAAGGCCATTTCCAATCATCCAAAAGGTATGTTTTGCCACTATCTCGTTTTCCAAATCTTTGAATGGTTTCTGCGAGTAAATAAATCTGTGCTCCCATACCTGCTGCCGAGAATCTTTGCAAGGAGGCTGTTCTCGCCTCTTAGGACCCGTGCTGCAACCCTACCCATAATAACATGCCTCCAAGTAGTCAAGTTTTTTATGCCCAATCCTCCTTTTTCTTTGGGTAGACAAACGTCCTCCCATCCCACATAGTGGATAGTTCTTTTGCTGCTCTTAACCGCTCCAGAGAAAGTTCTTTAGGAGGCTATTGATTTTTTTCAAGATGGAGACGGAACCGGCGCGTTGGCGAGAGCATGTAGCGGGATTACTGCGAGTGGGCTTTTGATTAAAACCGTCCGCCCAACCAAAGAAAGATGCCGGGTGCCCCCAACTTCTGATTTTGATGGCCATTTGGTTCAGTATCCATCGAAATCGCTAGTCCAAGCCCGTCCAGGCCTCAGCTTAATGCCCTGGTAATTAATACCATTGACACTCTTATGCCCCAGTTCACGCAGGATATTGCATTTGGATTCCGCGGGGACCTTTGGTCTAAAGAGAATGTTTGATTTGGAGTCATTAATTTCTGTTAGAGAAATATGATATATTGTAAAGGCCCATTAATTTGGCCCATTTTATTCTCTCTTGCTTTAGTCCCACATCTCTTGTATAGGACTCTTCTCCTCTCTCCTCTCCTATATATATGTTCTCATACTTGTTTTTGATATATGAAAAAGTGTTCATAAGGTTCGGGACCATTTCTCTACATGGTATCAGAGCCAGCGATTCGGCTTGAGCGGTTTCCCCTTTCTTAACCCGCGCGGTCTGTCTTCTGTCTGCTGCCCGCTCGGCCTCCTGCGGCCTGCATTCTTGTCCGCTCCGCTCCTCTTCTTCCGCTTCCTCTTCTTCTCCGTGGTTCCACCCCTCCCCTCAGGCATTTATAGCCTTCCCCCCTCTTTCTCTCTCGTCAGGTCCACCTTCCCTCTCTCCCCTCCAGACCGCTCTCTCTCTCGCGACATGTTCTCTCTCGCTGCGGCTTGCTGCTCTCGCTGCCTGTTTTAGCTCGCAGTGGACTCCCTCTCTCGTGGCCTGCTCCGCCTCGCTGCGGACTGCCCCTCCAGCTCCAGCTCGCTGCGGTCTCCTCTCTATCCGCTTGAGTCTCTCTACTCACGGTTTCCTTCTCCTCAGTTCGCTGCTGTGATCCGCCTGACCGTGCGGGTTGTTCCTCTCTCACCCGCATCTTGGTCGCGGTCTCCTCCGACTCTTCTCTTCTCTGTCCGCGCGGCCTGTCACTGCCCGCTGCAGCCTTCTTCTCCCAGTCCGCTTCGCCTTTGTTCGCGGCCTCTTCCTGCCGCTGGTGTTTTCACATCTTGACCAGGCGGTCTCTGCTCTACTCGCGCGGGTTCTCCTCTCTTGCGGATTGTTCTTATCCGCCGGCCTCTCCCTCCCTTCTTGCGGCCTGCCCTCTACTTCACATCCGCTGCGGTCTGCTCTCTACTCCAGACCGCTGTGCTCTCTGTCTTCTTCTTCACGCCGCTGCGGCCTGCTACTGCTCCGTCTGCTGCCTCTCTTCAATCGGCGGGCTCCCTTCCTACACTTGCGGCTGCTCCTCTCTACTCCCTGCCGACTACACCAGTTCCTTGCGGCCTGGTTCTTGCTGCCTGCCTCGGCTTCTCCTGCGGCCTGGTTCTCGCTGCGGGCTCGGCTTCTCCCTGGTCCTCGTTGCGGCCTCTGTGGCCTTGCTGCGGCCACTGCGGCCTTGCTGCGGCCTCTGCGGCCTGGTCTTTGGCGACCCCTATAAGGATGTGTCCCTCTTCCGCCCTGATCACCCCACCAGTGGGCTCTGTGGTGTCTCTCTCTGATAGTGGAAGCTCCTGTCTTGTACACAGTTCCTCATGGATTTTGGACTCGGTGCGACGCACCACATTACCCCACTACAGCCTCCACACTACCTGGACCTCCGTGCATCCTAAGTTCATCACTGTTGCCAATGGGGCTACCACTCCCGTCTCTGGATCCGCTGACATCTCTCTTACTCCCTCTATTACCCTTTGATCTGTTCTTCATGTTCCTGGCTCTTCTTTTAATCTTCTCTCTATTAGTCGTCTTATTCACGACCTTAATTGCGACCTAACCTTCTCTTCAACCTCTTGTATTGTGCAGGATTCGTAAGACGCGGAACATCCTCGGTACTGGGCGGCTGTCCAATGGGATCTACATTTTTGATTCCTCTTCCCCCACCGTTCTCTCCACCATCTCTTCTGTTGACTGACATCGTCGTCTTGGGCATGCTCCTCTTCCAATTCTCCAGAAAGCTCTTCCTGATGTGTCCCTGTCTGAGTTTCGGTGTGAGTCTTGCGTTTATGACAAACAACATCGTGTCTCTTTTACCTCCCCTAGTACTCGGTCCGAAACCCCCTTTTCCTTAGTCCATTCTGATATTTGGGGGCCATATAAGCTCCCGAGTGTTTTCGGCTATCAGTATTTTGTCACATTTATTGATGACTACTCACGCGCTACCTGGTTATACTTACTTCGAGATCGTACTGAACTTCCCTCCACTTTCCGTGCCTTTCTGGTAGAGATCCGTACTCAGTTTTCTACCTGCATCAAACTTCTTCGTACCGATAATGCGCGCGAGTATACGGGCCGCACATTCTCTAATATCTGCACCGAGTTTGGTATTGTTCATCAGACCTCGTGTGCCTATACTCCTCAACAGAACGACGTCGCCGAGCGGAAGAATCGGCACCTTCTCGAGGTCGCCCGCTCTCTCATGTTTCAGATGCACGTTCCACCTCTCTATTGGAACTTCGCCGTCTCTACTGCCTGTCATCTCATCAACCGCATGCCCTCCTCTACCTTGAACTTTGTGGCTCCTGTCACTCTTCTCTTTCCTTCCAAGGCTCTGTTCTCTCTCACGCCCCGAGTCTTTGGATGCACATGCTATGTTCATAACTTGGCTCCGCCCACTGATAAGCTCGCTCCTCGAGCCACCAAGGTGATGTTTGTTGGCTACTCCCGCACCCAAAAAGGATATGTTTGCTATTCTCCTGCCGACAGTAAACTAATCATCTCTGCTGATGTCACCTTTTGGGAAGATCAACCCTTTCATACCATCTCTACAGATCCATGTCTTCCTCCTCCTCTCATTCGGCCCGTCGTACCCGTTACGTCTCCTTCCCCCCTCTACTTCCAACACCTACCCCCCACCAATCCGTCCCACGCCTCCTATCATCCAGGTGTACTCTCGTCGCCCTCCGAGCTCGCATGCCCTGCCACGGCCTCCCTCTACCGAAGGGATTTCGCGGCCTGCTGATCCAGTGCCTGTCTCCACAGCTCATCCCATGACGAATTATGTCTCGTTACATCGCCTGTCCCCGACCCTTCACACCTTTGCTACTTCATTATCCTCTATTTCTATTCCTACTTCTGTGCAGGAAGCTTTGCAACATCCAGGTTGGCGTGCTGCCATGGATGAAGAAATGCGCGCTCTTTGGGCGAATCAGACTTGGGATCTGGTTCCTCTACCACCTAGGCAGACTACAGTTAGTTGCAAATGGGTCTTTGTCATCAAGCATGCTTCCGATGAGACGATTGACCGTCTTAAGGCCAGACTGGTGGCTCGCGGCTTTACTCAACAACACGGTCTCGACTATGAGGAGACCTTCTCTCCGGTCGCCAAGCTCAACACGGTTCGTGTCCTTCTCTCTGTCTCTGTGCATCGTCGGTGACCCTTGCACCAACTCGATATCAAGAATGCGTTTCTCAATGACGACCTACACGAAACCGTCTATATGCAACAACCTCCCGGGTTTGAGACCACGGGGAGTCCAGAGTTTGTCATCTTAAGAAGTCTATCTATGGTCTCAAATAATCCCCACGAGTATGGTTCGATAAGTTCAGTAAAGCTGTTCAGGCAGTTGGTTTTACTCGGAGTTTGGCAGACTTCTCTCTGTTCACTCGACATAGAACAACCGACACGATTCTCCTTTTGGTTTATGTTGATGACATCCTAATCACAAGCGATGACTCAACAGGAATACGAGAGGTCAAACAACATCTTAGCTCTGTCTTCCAAACAAAAGATCTGGGCAACCTTCGATACTTCCTTGGCCTTGAAATCGCAAGACGTCCTGATGGACTTGTCCTATCCCAACGGAAGTACTGCCTTGACCTTCTCCGTGATGCTGGCTACTCCGGTGTAAACCTGTGGACACACCGATGGATGCCAATCACAAGCTATGTGCCCATGGGTCTAACTTTGATGATCTGCTGTCAAACCCTGAGTATTATCGACGGCTTGTAGGAAAACTGATATATCTGACAGTTACAAGACCTGACATCTCATTTGCTGTCGGAGTTGTCAGTCGGTATATGCATGCTCCTCGAGGCTCTCATTTACAAGCCGTGGAACGGATCCTCAGATACCTGAAGAATGCACCAGGACAAGGGTTGGTATATAAACCATCTTCTTCTTCCACAAAAACCCTAGCCGTCTTGTTGCATATTTCTGATTATGCGGGCTCCCTTGATCGACGCTAGCAGTAACATAACGGGTTTTTGTACCTATTTTGGAGGGAATCTCATTATTTGGCACAACAAGAAACAATCTGTTGTTGTCCGCTCCTCTGCTGAAGCTGAGTACCGTGCAATGACCGCCGTTGTTTCTGAACTCACCTGGCTGGAGACTCTTCTTGGTGATCTAGGAGTCACCTTATCCTCGCCAACTGTTCTACTTTGCGATAGTCAGGCCGCAATCCATATTGCGAAGAACCCAGTTTTTCATGAAAGGACCAAACACATTGAAGTTGATTGTCACTTCATCCGTGAAAATGTTCAGTTAAAGAAGATAGAGCTAGAGCATGTTCCCGCTTCTAAGCAAGTTGCTGACATCCTCACCAAGGCATTGCCCCGACATTTGTACCATCAGTTCTTATCCAAGCTTGGTGCCTACGATTTGTATGCTCCAGCTTGCGGGGGAGTGTTAGAGAAATATGATATATTGTAAAGACCCATTAATTTGACCCATTTTATTCTCTCTTGCTTTAGTCCCACATCTCTTGTATAGGACTCTTCTCCTCTCTCCTCTCCTATATATATGTTCTCATACTTGTTTTTTATATATGAAAAAGTGTTCATAAGGTTCCAGGACCATTTCTCTACAATTTCCTTTCCTGCTGGTACAATACTGCTGCAGTATAGAATGGAGTTCTTTTGCTGTGCTAACAGTCGCCGCACCAAACAATAAAGTATCGTCAACAAATAATAAATGCGAGATTTTAGGGGCCGATGGACTCACCTTAATGCCCAGTCCGAGATGTTGGCTTCTTTTAACAAGTAATGGGAGAAATTTAGCGCATAGAATGAATAGATATGGTGGGAGAGGGCATCCTTGCCGTAGGCCGCAAGTGGCATTGATCCAACCAGAGTTTGCGCCATTGATGAGAAGTCCGCACCTTGGAGAGGAGACACATTCCATTATTAGATTGATCCACGTTAGTGGGAAGTTGAATACTTGTATTGCCCGCCGAGCAAAGCTCCATTGGATTATGTCATACGCTTTTTTCATATCAAGCTTTATGACCATAAAACCGTCCTTGCTTTCAGTCGAATGCAATCAGTGTAGGAGTTCTTGGGCGATAATACAATGGTCGGAGAAAAGGCTCCCCGGCCTAAAGGCAGCCTGTTCAGAGGAGATTAAATTCCGCAGAAGTGGCTTCATATGGTTGGCAATTATTTTTGCGGCCACTTTATAGATTGACGAACATAAACTTATTGGCCGGAAATGCTCGGGCTTATTTGCATTGGCGCTTTTGGGAAAAACCATGACTAGCGTATCCTTCCAACTTTGATCCATCCGGCCGGTGGAGAAGAAGTCTTTGATTGCTGTTAATAGTTTCGACATTGTGAACCCCCAAAAATTTGTAAAAAAATGAATGACTAACTCCATTAATCCAGGTGCTTTATTGCATCCAAATGAAAAGAGTGCATGCTTAATTTCAGTGTCTAGTAATGGGGATAGGAGTAACTGAGCTTGGGCTTCGTTGATTACATTGGTTGGCCTCGGTAGATTATCGGCGGAAGTGGTATCCCACAAGTGGTTTTTGCATATGCTTTGGTGGACATCTTGTTATCTGGAGAAGCAAGAAGCAGTCAGCTGTCGCATGCTCATTTGCAGAAGCTGAATATCGATCATTGGCCTCTGTCGTCTCTGAACTCACGTGACTGGAAAACCTTTTGGGAGACCCGGGTGTCAAACTCTCCTCTCCCGCCACCTTGTTCTGCGATAGTCAAACTGCTATTTATATTGCCAAGAATCCTGTGTTTCATGAACGCACTAAGCATATCAAGGTTGATTGTCATTTATTCAGGAAAAAGTTCAACCAAGGAAATTTGAGTTAAGACATGTTCTTGCTACAAAACAAATCGCTGATATTCTTATCAAATCCTTACCGCGACCTCTATATCTTCAGTTTTTGTCCAAGCTTGGTTCTTACGACTTGCATGCTCCAGCTTGCAGGGAGTGTTAAATAACTTGTAAATAAAGACCCATATATTCGGCCCATGTAAAGCCTTCTAGGGATTAGTCTCACACCTTAGGATGATATTTAGGCTCTTCTCTCTCCTTCTATATATATGTACAAATACTTGTTTTGTATTTAAGGAAATTAATTTTAAATTAATAAATATTATTATTTCTCTCTCCATCCGTGTCCTCTTACAATAAGAAATCTCAAGTATTATATTATTCATACTTGACTTGTTCAATGTAGCTTAAACAATTTTTATGTATTTTTGTTTTTAAATTTAAAGTGCGTCATAAGCAAAATAGAAACTCAAAATACTAATTTTTTTTAATATTTTGAGTAAGTCATAATCAAAGATATGTATACAAATTCAGTGACAAGGATGAGGACATCTGGATGATTAACACAAGAATTCTCTATCACTGTTGACTTGCATCAAGGTTTAGGTTTAAGACCTTATGATGAGAATCCATCGAATCATGCACCTGGAGGGGTTCGCCGCAAGGCGGGACCCACGTTCATTTACTCACGCAGGAAGACTTGATTGGATCACCGACCGGACTCCGCGGTTGCGTTCGGGACGTTGCCACGAGTCAAAACACTATATTAGTTTATATTTTTCTGTTTATTATTGATGTATTTTAATGGCCTAACCCACCCGCCAATCATAGCCGTTGATGGGGAAGCCCTAGCTTTTCTTTTCGTATAAATAGGAGTCTTGAGGGCTGAATTGAACCATTACAGAATTTGGAGAACACTCATTCCCGGATTCCAGTGATCCCTCCCCTTTGCCGACGCCGTGGAACCCTAGGTGACGACTCCTAAGCCTCCGAACTCCTCCCCAAGGTAATCCCTACCCCCACCTTCCTTTCCCACCGCCAGAATCCCTCCAAAACCCCCCCTCACTATCGCCGGCCTGCTGTTCCAGCAAGCCGCCCCTCCCCTTTTCATGTACCGCCTCCCAGCAAACCCCCCCTCATTTCGCCGCCCCTCTCCATGCAGGCCAAACCGCCGGCCTCCTTGCCCTCACCCCAGCCCGCCACCCCATCCTCAACCCTAGCCGAGCACTCCTCTCTCCTCCCCTCCGTGGATCCACTACCCAATCGCCCCAATTCTCTAGATCCCGCTAGATCTGAGAATTTCCGCCATTGTTCCGACGATTACCTCCACCCTGCTTACCATTTTTGTTTGGATCCGCTCCTACACATTGGATTTACCCGCCCCCGTCCCGGATCCACTTATACGTGGCCAGATCCACCGTTTTATTGCCCGTTTTCACCATTTACCGCCGAGGACAGCCACCGCCACCGTCGCCTCGCCACCGTTCCATCTCCGATCGCCGATTTACACGTCCGAACCTCAAATTCTTCAGTGTCTCGGTTCAGCCCTCTACTTTGTGAGCTTTTGTAGTATTGTACTATTTTATTCAACATTTTCATTTAGTGATTTATCATATTTTGTGGTGATTCCTGTTTGTGGAGATTTGTTTTGGTGTCCTAATAACTTGCAGGAGGAGACATTCGCCACGCGCTTCGCTTTCGCCCTCTGAGCGGAAGAAAACCACTATAATTTGCCAAAATAAATATTTGTTTTCTACTTAAATATCTGTGTGGTGCTGAAATTACATTGCTTTAATTTATTCGTCAAACTATTGATCATTACATTGCATGTAGATTTAGGATTAGCTTGTCACCCCTGCACTATCACCTAGAGTCGTAGGTTTTGTGCACCCGTAGCCTACCCCTACATCATTTTTGTATCAGAGGGAGGTTAGTCCATTTGCATGCTCCGTAGTGGTAAGATATTTAGAGGAAATATGCTAGAGTCGCAAGTCACCGACGACCGAACAACGTGCTTGAATTCGGGCGCCGTTTTCTTTGAATTTCAGCGCCTTATCCTAGACCGTTTTCACGCTTTAGGTGCCCAGTTCAATGATGTGTGTCATGATCTTGCCGAGGTGAATCTTTGTTTAGACCACTTAGAGAATGCAGGGACACTCCAACACAGCGTGACGAGTCACTTGAGGACGACCCTGATGCTCCTCCACGTCATGACCAGCGCCCGAGAGATGGTCAGCCTCCAGCAGAACGCCACCGTCGTGATATTCCTCATCGAGCCCCAATTCCTCCAGTATGGCGAAACCCTGATTTTGTGGTGGAGCATAGGCAAGCTCCGACGCGGGATAGACTTCCCTATCTGCGTGATGAGTAATGTATGCCACGTCAGCCTCAGCTGACACCAGAGATCGCGTGCCCCAACACGGTCATCGTGATCATCACCATGATGAATATTATCCCCCGGGTCGTAGAGAGCGTGGTCCCCCACCCGCTCGATACGACTACGCTCATGACGAGTACGCCAAGAATTATCTCGACCCACGGAGGGGAGGCCACCACCACGACATCAATCGTCGTATTCGACTCGACGCCCCTTCGTTCGATGGTCGCGTAGATCTGAAAGCCTTAAGCGATTGGCTCTTGGACATGAACCACTATTTCGAGTGGTATGAGATGAGTGACGAGCGTTGCGTTCGCTTCGCAAAAATGAAGCTGGTCGGATAGGCTAAGGTATTTTGGATCAGCCTAAAAGGGCCTTGGAGCGAGATGGTTATTACCCCATTACCAGGTAGGATGAGATGAAGAAAAGGTTGAGCGAGAAGTATCTCCCCGCTTCCTACCGAGACCAGTTATTTGAGCAGTTACAGAACTTACGGCAAAGGCCACTCACTGTCGCTGAGTATATGGCTCGCTTCGACGAGCTAGTCGTTAGGAGTGACGTCTCAGAGGAGCCTATCGCCACTGCCTCCCGTTTCAAGGCGGGCCTTCGTTCTGAGATTCAGAGAGAGTTGATTCCACATTGTTTAGAGACGGTCAATCAAATATTTCAGCTCACTCTCGAGTACGAGCAGTACCTCTGATCTTCTAGCATGAGGCAGTTCACTTCTCGGCCCGAGTCCTCGACTTTTAAGAAACCCGCTCCGCCCCAGACCACCCCGACTGCACCATCACATATCCCTGCGGATGCGAAGGGCAAAGCCATAGCCACTGGTGTCCAGCAATCTGGGGGTATTTTGTGCTATCGATGTTCTGACATGGGACTCGTGGCAGCGCAGTGCCCCATACAGAATCTGCTAGTTAAGGGTGAGGAGCAGGATTTGAGGGAAGAAGAGGAGGGTACGGAAGAAGTTAATGCCACTGTCGAGGAAGGTTGAGAGAGTGACGCCAAGACATCTTTAGAGGTGAGAGTGATTAGGCGACTCCTACACACCCCTCGTGTAGACGAGGATTGGCGACGCACCACCATCTTTTATACATACTTTTCTAGTGCAGGCGGCCTCTGCAAGTTGGCTATCGACAGTGGGAGTTGTGTGAACATCGTGACCCAGAAGGGGCTTGACCGTATGCGGGTGAAGGCAAAGCCTCACCCCTACCCATATCGTGTCGTCTGGGTAGACAAGACAGCGATTCAGGTCACCTATTGTTGCCTAGTCCCGATTACTATTGCATCCTTTCAGGATAAAGTCTGGTGCGATGTTATTCCCATGGTCGTCGCTCATGTATTGCTTGGCTGCCCCTGGCTATTTGATCGTGATGTCACGTGCTTCGGCCGCTCGAACACGCGTGTCTTTTATGACAAGTGGCGGAAGATTATGTTGACGCCCACCCAGCCCCCAGATAGATCCAATGGTGTGGTTGAGCCATCTGTAAGTACGAGCGCCTCGAGGCCACTGTATATTCTGCGTCGAGGTGAGTTTTTGCGAGATAATATTGAGTCGGATATTATTGTCATTGTCGCCGCTACTCAATTTACTGAGGACACCCCTGTTGACCACCCACTCGCAGCGCGTCCCCTTTTAGGCGAGTTTGCGGACATTATGCCCGACGAGCTACCCCCTCCACGGGACATTCAACATGCTATGATTTAGTCCCGGGGGCTTCCCTCCCGAACCTGCCCCATTACCGTATGCACCCAGATGAGCACGCTGAGCTCAAGCGGCAGGTTGATGAGCTTCTCCAGAAGCAGTTCATTCGCGAGAGTATGAGTCCGTGTGCGGTCCCCGCCCTTCTTACCCCTAAGAAGGACGGTAATTGGCGTATGCGCATCGATAGCCACGCCATTAATAAAATCACGGTCAAATATCGTTTCCCGATTCCACGACTCGATAACCTTCTGGATACTATGTCCGGTGCCCAAAACTTTTCCAAGATCGACCTCCGTAGTGAGTACCATCAGATGCGAGTTCGTGAGGGAGACGAATGGAAGACAACATTCAAGACCAAGGATGGTCTGTACAAGTGGCTAGTCATGACATTTGGGCTATCTACCGCCCCGAGCACGTTTATGCGAGTTATGACGTAGGTGTTGCAGCCATACATGGGCAAGTTTCTGGTAGTATACTTCGACGACATACTAGTCTATAGCCAGACTCAGGCTGCTCACCTCGATCATCTGAGACTTCAATTTGGCACTCTCCGCCAAGAGAAATTGTATGTGAACCTGAAGAAGTGCTCGTTCCTTTCCGAGTCTGTTCACTTTCTGAGCTTTATTATATCGTCTACGGGAGTATCCGTAGATCCCGAGAAGGTCAAATCCATTCGGGATTGACATGTGCCCGCGAACATTCACGAGGCTCGTAGCTTTCACGGACTTGCCACCTTTTATTGGAGATTTGTCCAGGGGTTCAGTACGATCATGACCCCTTTCACGAGCTGTCTCAGGAAGAGAGAGTTTCAGTGGACCCCCGCAACCACTAGAGCCTTCGAAGAAATTTAGGAGAGATTGACGACGGCTCCTGTCCCACGATTGTCGAATTTTAGCCGCTCCTTTGAGGTCGCATGGGATGCGTCAGGTGTTGACATAGGTGGCGTATTGAGTCAGGAGGGACATCCAGTTTCTTATTTTAGTGAGAAGCTAAATGAAGCTAAGCAGAAATACTCGAATTACGATCCAGAATTTTATGCCATTGTCCACTCTCTGCGTTACTGGAGACACTATCTCCTTCCCTGGGAGTTTGTGTTATATTCCGACCACCAGACGCTACGCTACCTCGACTCGCAACGCAAGCTCGGACACCGACATGCAAAGTGGGTCGAATATCTGCAGGACTTTCATTATGTTCTCAAGCACCGAGCTGGTGTTGAGAACAAGCCAGCTGATGCGTTGAGTCGCCGCGTATCCCTGTTACAGACGATGACTGCGTGCGTAGAGGGACTAGTGAGATTGATACCGGACTATCCGACATGCCCTGATTTTGGCGAGATTTACACCGCCCTGTCCCGAGACCCACCCGACTCTGTTGAGGGATATCAGATCTATGAGGGATATCTGTACTGGGGCTCCCGCCTGTGCATTCCCCAGACATCTTACCGTGATTATCTGATTTGAGAGCTGCATGCGGGCGGAGCCGCAGGACACTTCGGGAGAGAAAAATCCATAGCCATTGTCGAGACCGCCTCTACTGGCCTGATCTTAAGAAGGATGTAGCTCACGTTGTTCGCCACTGCCGTATATGCCGGACGACAAAGGACACTAAGCAGAACATGAGTCTGTACACGCCTTTACCTGTCCCACACCGCCCTTGGGAGGATATTAGCGTGAATTTTGTTCTCGGACTTCCCCACACCTTACAAGAAACACGACTCCACCTTCGTGGTGGTCGATCGGTTTTCAAAGATGGTACACTTCATTGCCTGCCGCAAGACGGCAGATGCGACTCACGTTGCATCTATATTCACGAGGGACGTCTTTCGACTACATGACCTGCCCAAGTCGATCATGTCAGACCGCGATGTGAGATTCATGAGTTATTCTGAAAAACCCTGTGGCATAAGACATGCACTATCCTTAGGTTCTCTTCGACATATCACCCACTGACGGACGGACAGACCGAGGCAGTGAATCAAAATTTAGGGAATCTTTTGCGGTGTCTGGTAGGAGAGCATGTAGGTAGTTGGGACTTAGATCTCCCTGTTGCAGAGTTTGCCTACAATAGCTCAGTCAATAGGTCTACCGGGTTGAGTCCATTTCATGTAGTATCAAGATATGACCCGAGGAAACCTATAGACCTCGTTCCAAGTCCTTTGGAGTTGCGCCCTAGTGAGACTGCTGAGTCATTTGCACAACATTTGCATGAGTTGCATGATTCGGTTCGCCGGTGAATAATAATAAACAATGAACATTATAAAGCCCATGCAGATAAGCGAAGACGAGAACAAATATTTAATGAAGGCGAAAGGGTAATGATACGAATACGCCCAGAGAGGCTCCCTTCGTGGCTTACCAAGAAGTTAAACGCTAGGCGAATGAGTCTGTACTCTGTTATTAGTCGTATTAGGACAAATGCCTACCAGTTCGATATCCCGGCTAGTATGAGAATTCACCCGATGTTTAATGTTGAGAACCTGACTCCATACTACGAGCCTCATGAGTATATGAACCGGAGCAGTGGAGATACCCAGCCACCCCACCCCCACTGTCATTACCGTACCACCCTCATCTGTTCCCACCGTCTGATGGCCATCCCAGTCCGCCCACATTTGATATCCGCCCACCTGGGAACTCGTCTTCTTTGATTTCACCGCAGACAGCACCGATCGCACCGGGATCCACCCTTCGAGAGATGAGAGATGAGTGCGTCACAGAGATCAGATCCCATCAGCTTGTTCCCGCCACGGACGGACCACGATGCTGCTACTTGGTACACTGACAGGGCCGCACTGGCGCAGACGACACTTGGATACTACGGGTAGAGCTTGACCGACTCTCCCCTGAACTTCTACCTCAGTACGATTATCTCCATTCATCGGAGATGAAGGCTTTTCAGTCGGGGGGAGTTGATGGGAATCCATCGAATCATGCACCTGGAGGGGTTCGCCGCAAGGCGGGACCCACGTTCATTTACTCGCGCAGGAAGACTTGATGGGATCGTCTATCGGGCTCTGCGGTTACGTCCGGTACGTCGGCGCGAGTCAAAACACTATATTAATTTATATTTTTCTGTTTATTATTGATGTATTTTAAAACTCGAACCCACCGGCCAATCGTAGTCGTTGATGGGGAAGCCCTAGCTTTTCTTTTCGTATAAATAGGAGTATTGAGGGCTGAATTGAACCATTGCAGAATTTGGAGAACACTCATTCCCGGATTCCAGCGATCCCTCCCCGGTGCCGACGCCGTGGAACCCCAGGTGATGATTCCTAGGCCGACGAACTCCTCCCCAAGGTAATCCCTACCTCCAACTTCGTTTCCCACCCTTCAAACCCCCATTCCCACCGCCGGAATCCCTCCAAACCCCCCTCACTACCGTCGGTCTGCAGTTCCCGCAAGCCGCCCTCCCCTTTCCCTGTACCGCCGCCTAGCAAACCCCCCGGCCTCATTCCACCGCCCCTCTCCCTCCAGGACAAACCGCCGGCCTCCGTGCCCTCACCCCAGCCCGCCGCCCCTTCCTCAACCCTAGCTGACCACTCCTCTCTCCTCCCCTCTGTGGATCCACTACCCAATCACCCCAATTCTCTAGATCCCTCTAGATCTGAGAATTTTCGCCCTTGTTCCGACGATTACCTCCACCCTGATTACCATTTTTGTCCGGATCCGCTCCTACACATCAGATCTATCCGCCCCCGGCCCAGATCCACTTATACGTGGCTGTATCCAGCGTTTTATTGCCCGTTTTCACCATTTACCGCCGAGGAAAGCCACCGCCACCGTCGCCTCGCCACTGGTTCCATCTCCAATCGCCGATTTACACGTCCGGACCTCAAATTCTCCAGTGCCTCGGTTCAGCCCTCTACTTTGTGAGCTTTTGTAGTATTGTACTATTTGATTCAACATTTTTATTTTGTGATTTATCATATTTTGCTGTGATTTCTGTTTGTGGAGATTTGTTTTGGTGCCCTAATAACTTGCAGGAAGAGACATTCGCCGCGCGCTTCTCTTTGGCCCTCCGAGCGGAGGAAGCTACTATAATTTGCCAAAATAAATATTTATTTTCTACTTAAATATCAGTGTCATGCTGAAATTTCATTGTTTTAATTTATTCGTCAAACTATTGATCATTACATTGCATGTAGATTTAGGATTAACGTATCACCCTTGCACTATCACCTAGAGTCGTAGGTTTTGTGCACTTGTAGCCCACCCCTACATCACCTTATCTCTTTACCCTTATCTTAGATGTGCTCACCAGACACATCCAACAAGCAATTCCTTGGTGTTTATTGTTTGTAGATGATATCGTTTTGGTCGATGAGACGTGCGAGAGTGAAATGCAAAACTTGAATCTTGACGGAATACTTTAAAAAAGAAGGGTTTTAGGTTGAGCGGGCAAAGACAGAGTATATGGAGCTTAAATTTAGCAGTGCAAAAAGGACAAATGACTTCTTTATTAAGTTGAGTGATCAAGATATTTCCCGTAGTTAGTGTTTTAAATATCTTGGATCGATAGTTCAAAAACACGGTAGTATTGATAAAGATATGACACAGAATCCAAGCGGTTTGGTTGAAGTGGAGAGGCGCGTCAGAGATCTTATGTGATTGTAAATTACCATTAAAACTTAAGGGCAAGTTTTACCGTACTGCAATTAGACCAGCGATGCTCTATTTTTCTGAGTGTTGGGCAGTGAATTGTATACATGAGCAAAAATGAGAGTTGCGGAGATAAGAATATTTAGATGGATGTGTGGGCACACGAGACTGGATAAAATTTGGGATGAATGTATCAGGGAAGATGCGAGAAACTCAGCTAAGATGGTTTGGACTCGTACAAAGGAGATCATTAGAGGCACCTGTTAGGCGTTGTGAGAGTCTAGTCATTAGACATGTTAAACGAGGGAGGGGTAGACCAATAAAGACTTGGAATGAAACTATAAGGAAAGACATATACTTAGGCATTAGTGAGATTATGACAAAAGATAAGGCACAATGACGACAAAGGATCGATATAGGCGATCCCACTATAGGGGATAAAGGATTGAGTGTTGTTGTTGTTTGTATTTTTTTATTTCATTTTGATTTTTTTACAAGAAAAAAATATTACATAAAATGGTATTTTTGCTAAAACACAAAAATAACAAAATTAGCACCTATTGCCGACGATAACATTATCTTGCGATGATAGTAAACAAAGACTTGTTAATTTGCATAAAAACATATTTTTGGATTTTTTTTTGATTTTTATGAATTTTATTGACCCCACGATAGTGGGCTAAAGGCTTGAGTGTTGTTGTTGTGTTGTTTTATAAATTTTATGTGCACACTATAATTATCAACTAAATCAAGAAAGAAAACACAAAAATAAACAAAAAATTATGGATTTAAAAAATTTAGCCTAAGATATTAATAACACCAAACTCCAACCTAAGTAAATTGAATCGTGCATCGGAGAGTAGTTTCATGAATATGTCCGCTAGTTGAAACTTAGTGGCAATGAAACTAACCATAACATTTTCTTTCTTGATGTGATCCATAGTAAAGTGGTGTCTAACATCAATGTGTTTAGACCTAAAATGATGAACTGGATTGTTAGTTATATCAATTGCGTTATTGTTATCACATTTTAGTTCTACATTTTTGAAATGAATCCCAAGTCATCCATAGGGCTTGTGCGCAACAGTTACATAATGCAATATATTCGTCATCGGCAGTGGAGAGAACAACAAAATTCTGTTTCCTACTCGACCACCAAAGTAGTCAAGAACCTAAGAAGTGACAAGTGTCACTAAGTGCTCTTACGATCTAATGAACATCCTGCATAATCAGAATCAAAATACCAATGCAAGATAAATGAATTATTATGAGGATTCCATAAACTTAGTTTAGTTGTGCCAACTAGATACCTAAAAATACGTTTAACCTCTTTTATATGTGATTCTTTTGGATCAGCTTGAAAAAGTACACAGGCGTACAATAAACATAATGTTCAGTGTAGATGCACTCAAATATAATGAAGATCCAATTATTCCTCGATATAAAGTTTCATCAATTGAAATTTCGACTTCCATCTTTTCCCAAGTTAAGTGATGCTCTCATTGGTGTATTAACTTGTTTCATATATTCAAATCCAGATTGTTTAAGCATATCATGAATATATTTACTTTGATAAAAAAATCCATCATGATGTTGAGTAATTTGAAATATAAGAAAGTAAGTTCTCATGCCAAGCTCATTTCAAATTCATTTTGCATTACTTTAACTAATTTACTAAAAACTCTTTTTTAGTGGCTCCAAAAATAATGCAGTCTACATAAATTTGTAAAATTATCAAATCATCATTTATATTCTTAATGAAGACTGTGATGTCAGAAACATCCATAACATAATCATATTTTAATAAGAATTACATTAATCTATCATACCAAGCACGAGGTTTTTACTTTAATTCATAAATCACTTTGTTTAATTTGTAAACATGATTAAAAAATTTATCATTTATATTCGAGGATTATTCTACATTAAACTCTTCTTTAATAATCCCGTTTAAAAATGAAATTTTTACATTCATTTGAAATAATTTGATTTTTTAAAACTAGCAAATGCAAAAAATATTATAATTGATTCCAAGTGTGTAATGGGTGCAAAAGTTTCTTCAAAGTCTACCCTCTCATTTTGAGGAAATCCTTGGGCTACTAGCTTAGCCTTATTTCTAGGTATACTAGACTCACTATCCACCTTTTTTTAAAAAAATCCATTTAACTCCAGTTAGCGGATGGTTAGACACTCAACTGGTTTCCAAATTTTGTTTTGTTCAAATTGATTAATTTTGTCACTCATAGCTTTAAACCAAGACTAATCATTTAAAGCAGTTGATATAATTTTTGGTTCTATTTCAGAAATAAGACATAAATTTGAAAATGTTTCATGCAAAGAAAAATGTGTCATTACCCCTTTTGATGGTTGTCTAAGCACAAGCTCCCGTGAATGATCCTTTGTTAATTTTAGTACCCTTGACGACGTATACTCCTCTTTCTTCGCCTCAAAATTGAGCTGTTCCTCATCCGCATGCTTCATGGTAGCAAAGGGTTCATCTTCAATTCCTTTATTAGTATTGAGAGCTACACATGTGCCCATGCATCAAATTTATCATGAATTTATTTTTCAACTATCTTTGATCTTTTATTATAGAATTTTTAAGTGCGACTAGTTGGTGAATATCCTAAAAATATACCTTCATCACATTTTCATCAAATTTTCCTAAGCTATTTTTTGTAATTAAAATATAATGGAAGCCTTGGTGAACAGTTTAAGGTGTCACCGTGTGACCTTGAGGCCATGTGTACTCGTAGCAACCTCTTGCAAAAACGCAGGGCAAGATTTGTCTATATTTCATCCTTGTGGTGGGACCCTTCCCCAGTCCCTCGCTGCCTGGGGATGCTTTGTGCAACGAGTTGGCTTTTTAATCCTTAGTATTTAAAATAAAGCATTTGCAAACAAAGACACAAAAATAGAGACATCTTTTGAAAATACAGTTCATATGAAGTTAATTTTAAATTAGGGAGAAACATGACACAATTTATAACATAGCAAACAGTACTAACAGCTTCAACCAAAAAAATGTTTAGGCATCCTATACTCAAAAAGCGTTGTGCGTGCTAATTCTCGTAGGGTTCTATTTTTTCTTTCTACTACACCAATTTTTTGTGGTATACGTGAAACAAAAAAATTATGTCTAATGCCTAACTCTCACAGAAAAAAAAAATTTCCTTTTTCAAATCCATCTCCATGATTTGAGCGTATGCAATTTATTTTAAATTCATGTTCATTTAGGATTCACGTGCATAATTTAAAAAATTTCAAAAACGCATCTGATTTGGAAGTAAGAAAAAGAGTCCAACAATGACATGAAAAATCATAAATTAGTACAAACGTGTATTTTTTTCCTCCAAGACTTGGTACACTAACATGATCAAAGAGATCTATGTGTATTAATTATAGTGTTCTAGTGGTAGAAACTTCAGTTTTACTTTTAAAAGAAGATTTAGTGAATTTACCTTTCTGACATGGGCTACATAATAGGGATATATTATTATTCAGTTTTGAAATACCTCTAATTAATTTATCTTTTGATAAATTTAAGATTAGCTTGGTGCCAGAATGAGTAAGACATAAATGCTAAAGTTTTAATTCGTAATTATTTACAACTAGATATTTCATTGATGATAAACTTCACTTGTACGAGAATGGTTGAAAATAGCCCAAGACAGATAACAAAAATTTTACAACGCCAGACATTGAAGAGTAGTTTAATGCAAGCGATATGGTATGTATTAAAATAATGCTCTTCAAGGGAGCTTCATAAATTCGTCGACTTGGAAAGCTCAGTCCAAGATACGTGGGGACATTTGTCATCTCTGAAAGGATTGAATCGGTGGCTTATCGTCTAGTATTATCTGATGCTCTTCAAAACCTTCATGATGTATTCCACGTTTCTTTCTTAAGGAAATATGTAGCTGACCCAGAACAAATAGTTCCTTCTGAGCAGGTTCAAATAGAGCCGGATCTATCAAACCCAACTGAAATATACAAGATTGTAGATTGGCAAAATAAGCAATTTCGAAATCGAGAAGTTCGATTCGTCAAAGTATGGTGGAAAAGACATAATATACATGAAGCAACGTGAGAAAAAAAGAAGAAATGAGAAACCTCTTTACTCAATTGTTTGATGTACCTTCAGATTGAAGATAATCGCTGACGAAAATTCAATAAGAAGGGGAGAATTGTGACATCGTCAATTACATGTATTATTTACTTATCTAATTATATTAATGAGCAACAACAACACTCAAGCCTTTATCCCACTATAGTGGGGTCGACTATATGGATCCTTTGTCGCCATTGTGCCCTATCTTTTGTCATAATCTCACTAATGCCTAAGTACGTCATGTATTTTCTTACAGTTTCATTCCAAGTCTTTATTGGTCTACCTCTCCCTCGTTTAACATGCCTAGTGACTAGACTCTCACAATGCCTAACAAGTGCCTCTAATGGCCTCCTTTGTACATATCCAAACCATCTTTGACGAGCTTCTCGCATCTTCTCTGCAATTGGTGCTACCCCTGTCTTATCCCTGATACTTTCATTCCTAATTTTATCCAATCTCGTGTGTCCACACATCCACCTAAGCATTCTCATCCCCGCAACTCTCATGTTTTGCTCATGTATACAATTCACTGCCCAACACTCAGAACCATAGAGCATCGCGGGTCTAATTGCAGTACGATAAAACTTGCCCTTAAGATTTAATGGTACTTTACGAGCACATAAGATTCCTATCGCGCCTCTCCACTTCAACCAACTCGCTTGGATTCTATGTGTAACATCTTTATCAATACCTCCGTCTTTTTGAACTATCGATCCAAGATATTTAAAACACTCACTACGAGAAATATCTTGATCACCCAACTTAATAACAAAGTCATCTGTCCTTCTTGTACTGCTAAATTTAAGCTCCATATACTTCGTCTTTGCCTTGCTCAACCAAAAACTCTTCTTTTCTAAAGCATCTCGCCAAGATTCAAGTTTTGCGTTTACACCCTCGCGCGTCTCATCAAAATGATATCATCCGCAAACAATAAACACCAATGTATTGCTTGTTGGATATGTCTGATGAGCTCATCTAAGATAAGGGTAAAGAGATAATGGCTTAAAGCTGAACCTTGATGTAAGTCAACAGTCATAGGGAATTCCCGTGTTAATCCTCCAGATGGCCTCACCCTTGTCACTGAAGTTGTATACATATCTTTGATTGTGTCATTATATGATATATTTACAATTCTTTTCAAAGACTCTTCATAAGATCTCTCTTGGAACTCTATCATAAGCCTTCTCAAGATCAATAAACAACATAAAAAAAATTAAGGGGGCTTCAAGAGGTGACCGACTGAAAGAAGCGGACCAGGCGTTTCACTGGTGAATCATACAAATAAAATGCGTGCGTATCGTGCTGGTGAGAAGAGGTGCCGCCAAGGGAAATAAAAGAATACTGCACTCTTTCTTCTCTCCCAGTTCCCGCACACGAGACGCTGAAGTCGACGTAACCACTCGACTCCTTCGCTTGTCGAGGGCTCATTTTTCCTTCGATTTTTGTGATTTCTCCTTCAATAGAGAGATAATTTCTTCCTCTCTACTCCTCTTGTTTCTATTATGATGATTTTATACAAGGTTTTTGGATTTCCTTTGGTTCCTTTCATATGAAAAGTTTCTGTAATGGATTATTATGCCCTAATCCGTGATTTCAAGTAATTTTGGTGTGAACCCTTGTTGAAGTTATGCTGATTTCAGAATTTAAATTGATTTTAGGGTTGGAAAAAGAAACCCTAAGGATTATTAGCATGAATATCTCTCTCATATGAGTAAAAACCCATCCTCATAGTCTTTGTGTGACAAATCGTTTGAGAGAAATATCATCCTTGTAATCCAAATAATTATTTGGAGGCTAAGGATTTCTGCCCGTTCACTAAAACAGTGAAAAACTGTTAATTTAAATTATGACAGCCAACCCTTAAATTAATTAAAGACTCCTAACCTATTTATGTCTCAAATCATAATGTTAGGGTGTAATCACTAATCATAATGGAGTATAATCCCTCATCATAATGTTAGGGCAGCAAACTCTTAACTCATAAGCTTCCTTTGACCGAATTAGGTCAAGTGGAACCCATCAAAGAGAATTTTGATGTGTTTGACCTTGATAAAAACTTCAACTTATGTTCGTAAATTATTTACAATCTAGGTCATGGCATCCCAAGGCAGTGAGAGGCGTAGTGATGATGGTGGAAGAGATAAAGGAAAGGGGAAGCCTACTGTGAGTTCTTATTCCCTACTTACAAATTATTCTTTTATGTTATTATTGTTATTGTCTCTAACCTAAATAGCCTTATGTCTTAAAGAATGCAAAATAAATAGTAAGGAATACTAAGGGAAAAGTAAAGCTTATTAAAGTTATAAAATGAGCTATGTTAAGGTTGAACCCAACTAGTGGAGGTGGGGCGAATGTCCTCCCAACTTATAATAAAATAAAAGTAAACGTGCGAACAAGAAAAGACACATAAATGAATGTGTGCGAATATGAAAAAGCACACAAATGTGCTATATAAATGTAATGAAATGACAATGCATCCTTAACATTGTCCGAAAATGAAATGAAAATACAATGATAAGAAATTACAAAGATATGAAATTTGATATGAACAAAATGAAAGGAAATAATCAAAGGGAAAAGTTATCAGGAATGATAGAAAAATAATCAAAAAGATTAATAAGAGAAAAGTGAACGAGAGACGACGTAATAACAAGAAAGTACGAAATAACAAATCTGAAAGATATGAGTAAGGCATCATAGGAAACAGAGGAATAATAAGAATTCATTTAGTCTTTTTGACTAATAGAAAATGTAACTAAACAGGTCAAGGAGGAGACCACTTCCGTCAGCTCTTGCCGCCCCCTACACATCGTGAAAAGATGTACAAGATATAGGTCGAGGTCGTCACCGCAGTCTTCAGAGTTCTTGATGCCCACAAGGCTGTCTGCCGTGATCCAGATTGTCCTCGTGACGAGTTCTAGTTCTGCTTCCAGTAGTCTGTAGTGTTTTGTCATGTAGTATAGTTAGTTTTGATCTGTGTCCATGTGCTTATTTTTTTTTGATGTAATTCACTCTTTCATGCGGCACAATTTTGAGATAATCCCTACTTTTGTATACATATATGTTGGGTTATCTGCTGGCTATTTGATACTATATGACGTAATGTTGGACTGGACCTATTCATAAATAACAAACATGTTTTACGTTTCCGCATTTTTTTATACTCTGTGATGATAACTGCTGAATGTTCAATTACCTAGCGCCTCTGTGAAATGAGATTATAAAAATTATATGGTAACATAGAAAGTGGGGCCGTTACAGTTAAAATGGTATCAGAGTCAGGTTTGAACTTTCGGCGAGACAAGAGTACATAGAACGAAAGTAAAACAAATGCATGACAATGTAAATCTTCCTGTTTTAGGAATGACCCTTCCGCTCTTATTGGAGTAGACGCCAAAGAGACGAACTTGAAGGGGAACAAAGTCGCATGGATGAAGAAAGACATAGAGAGAGGTCAAATCCTCCTTTATCGGAGGTCATGCAAGCATTAACAAAAGCTATTCAAATAAGCAATAGTGTTGTTTCCGCATCACAACCATAAACGTCAAGTGATCCATACGTAAAGCAATTCCTAGATATGAGGACGCCCCTATTTTGAGGTGGTTTATCTCCAATGGAAACCGAGGGATGGATAAAGAGGATCGGCTAATATTCAATGCTATGAAATGTCCGGACGATCGGAAAATTGATTTAGTCATTTTTGAGCTGGAAGGAGAGGTTGATTGGTGGTGGGACAGTCTGAGGCAAGAGAAATTTGCTGAATGTGAGAATTCTGATATCCACTGGGCCGAGTTCTTAAAGGAATTCATTAACTGGTTTGTTCCTCCATAAGAAAAACAGATGCTTCAGAAGAAATTCCTTCGCTTGATGCTGGGAAGTCGCACAGTTCTTCAATATGAAGCTGAATTCACACAACAGACATATTATGCTGGAGATATGGTCGCCAATGAAAACGATCGTTGTTTCCGATTCCAATTGGGTTTACGAGAAGATGCGCGTGTGCATTTAATCTCGCAAAGAATCAAAAATTACAACAAACTGGTGGAAACTGCAAAGCTAATTGAAATGGATGTGGAGACTTCATAAAGACGAATGGAGTTTCAAAAGAAGAGACTTCCAGAAGGGCAGAGTATGGATTTCTCACGAAGGAGTGAAGGTTCGAATTGGAAAAGGAAGAAAGGAGTTCCCCCAACGCAAACTCGAAGTGAAAGTGGGGCCAACAGTAACACTATGAAGCCCATATGTCAAAAATGTGGGAATAATCATTTTGGCGAATGTTTGAAGGGGACCGAAGTTTGTTTTAAATGTCAGAAGTCTGGACATCGCTGACAAGATTGCCCGTTGTGGAAAACAATACCTGAAAGGAATACCAGGAGTGATCCCAATCAAGTACCAACATTTCATTACTTTGATGCCAGTACGTTTGATAGAGTTGATAAATGTAAGAGGATAGAAGCATCCGGATCTGTGGTAAAAACCAGAGAAGAAAGACAGGTGCAACCTATGGTCTTCAATATGAACCAACAAGGGGCTAAGGGCGATGATACGGTTATCATAGGTATGATCTCTGTGCACAATCACCTTCTAAAGGTATTATTTGATACATGAGCTAGTCAATCCTTCATATCTACAAGAACAATTAAACAATTAATGTTGGAACCTCATACGTCTCTTGATAAATTGAGAGTTAAAATGTCCAATAATACCAAGATGACTACAAAGCTTAGATGTACTAACAATTGATAACACACCAGTAGAAGCAGATGTTGCGGTTCTACTCATATCCGAATTTGATGTCATTCTAGGGATGGATTGATTATCAATACGTGAAGCCATCATCAACTGTAAAAAAAGGAAATTACACTCAAATTGAAGGATCAAACACAAAGTAATTTTAAAGGAATGGATGAAGTTTCAAAAATTATCATATCTTCTTTAAAAGCGATGAAAAAACTAAGGAAAGTTTGTAAACCAACATTAGTAATGATTAAGGGAAATCAGGTAGTGACATGTGAACCGACTACAGTTCCAGTAGTGTGTGATTTTCCCGAAATATTTCCAGAAGAATTACCAGGGATATCCCCATCAAGGGAGGTTGAGTTCACTATTGATTTGGTGGAAGGAGCTAACCCAGCAACAAAGGCACCATATCGTATGGTTGATAGAACTGAAAAGCCAATTGAAAGATTTATCTGATAAAGATTTTATACGACCAAACACGTCACCATGGGGAGCTCCAATGCTTTTCGTTAAAAAGAACGATAGTTCATTTCGATTATGTGTCGACTATCGAGATCTTAATAAGTTGACAATTCAAAACCAGTATCCTCTACCTTGCATTGACGATCTATTCGATCAATTGGTTAATGCAAAAGTATTGTCCAAAATTGACTTTAGATCAGATATCATCAAATGCGAATCAATGAAGACGATACAAAACTGCCTTTAATACGAGATACAAACATTTTGACTTTGTAGTCATGTCGTTTCAATTTCTGAAATCAACATGACATCAACTAGGGTTCCACAAAATTACTTGAAATCACGGATTAGGACATAATAACCTATTACAGAAACTTTTCATATGAAAAGAACCAAAGAAAATCCAAAACCCCCAAACCCTAGGGTTTCTACCCTTTTTAATCAGTGTAAAATCATCATAATAGAGACAAGAGGAGTAGAGAGGAAGAAATTACCTCTCTATTGAAGGAGAAATCACAGAAATCAGAGGAGAAATGAGTCCTCGGCAAGCGGAGGCGTCGAGCGGTTCCGTCGGCTTCAACGTCTCGTGTGCGGGAACTGGGAGAGAAGAATGAGTGCGGTATTCTTTTATTTCCCTCGACGACACCTCTTCTCCCCAGCACGACACACACACATTTTATTTGCGTGATTCACCAGTGAACCACCCTGTTCACTTCTATCAGCCGGTCACCTCTTGAAGCCCCCTTATATCTAAATTTTAATATCTAACTTAAGCTTAATTCTAACTTAAGCTCTATTAAAACATTATTATTTAACTTTGTGTCACGCCAGTATATATATTTTTTACGTTGTTGCTCATTAACATAATTTGATAAGTAAATAATACTTGTAGTTGATGGCGTCACATATGTTACATTTGATACCATAGAAAAATGGTGAAAACCACTTTCTGATTTCTAGGTGGACTTTTGATGGTAGAGGGAGAACCAACAAAAATATTATTTAAATTTTTTATAAAGTTTAGATTAAATTCTGGAATTTTTGTTGTTGCCGACGATTGTAGCAACCTCGCGCGGCAGTGTGACATAACTGTATCCTAGCCCGAATTTTGTACTTCCATGACATTAGTTGGCCAAAATCATATCATGTGATTTCTGGCTAACTCTAAATTTTTGTATGTCTGTGTTTAAGTCATGGATGCATGCTTTAAGCACTGTATTTTCTACAAGGAGCATTACACATCGATTAACAAACCTCATTTCCCATTGTCAATTTGGGTAAAAGAGGACTGCAGTTTTCTTCTTAAGTCCCTCCTCTCATCAGTGAGAGTTTCAATATTCAGGGTGGTTTGGGAGTGCAATTCTTTGATCATTGTCAAAGAGTGTTCACATTCTTAGCAATTCATCACCTCTTTCCCTAATTTAGTTGTTTCTTTAGTTGATTTTTTATTTTCTTTTAACAAGATTTTATTTTCATATATCAAGATCTTTCAAAGTTTTATCAAAATATTTGCACATTTCTAGATACTTAGAATATAAGTCATCATAAGCGGGAGGAGATACCTCAGTGTTGCTGCAGACACTGTTATCGTCGTCGAAAGGTGGATGATGTTTTCCCATAAGTCACATCTTTGTCTCTTCATCATTGCTTGAGCTTGAGCTGCTCGACTCCTCAGAGGAAGAATCATCCTAAGTGATCGCCTTTAGCACATTTTTTGTCCTTCCATTTGTGTATTTTTCCGTCTCCTCTTTAAGTGCTTTGAGCACTTGCTCCTTATGTGTCCGTGCTTCTGACAGTGGTAGCCCTCTGGTGTTGGCCTCTCCTCCTCGTTGTCTCTTGCCTTGACCTTCTTTGACAATGAGCCCTTTTTGTCAACGTCTTTCTTCATGTATTCCTGGAAGGTGTTTCTTCTCTATGGATTCCTCATGAACCTTTTTAATCCTTGCACGAAGAGGATCTCCATGCCATCCTCTTTATCCTCGTTCGTCTTCTTTATTGATTTCATCACCACTGACTTTTTCTTTGGCTCCTTATTGTATTCTTCTTGTTGAATTTTGAGTTCAACCTCATGAGATTTTTGATTACCGATGAGGCTCTCAGTCTTGAGCTGTTTTAGATCATGTGATTCTTCAATGGCGGTGATCTTTGGATTAAACCTCGGCGGGAGAGATCTTTGTATCTTCCACACCAAATCACCGTTTAAGTAGGTTTTCCAAGAGCTTTGGAGGCATTCACAATCTTGGCGAACCTTGTGTACATCGCACCCACTTTTTCATCAATCTCCATTCAGAATTGTTCGTATTCTGTCTCCAATCTGAAAAAGCTTTGAGTCCTTCATTCGTGAGGTACCCTCATGAGTTAGTTCCAGTAAATTTCAAATATCATAAGCAATTTCACATGCACATGTATGATTGAATTCAGTTTTATCTAATGCACAAGTTAGTGAGTTCTTTGCTTTTGCATTATTTGTATGTATTCGTTTATCATTATCATCCCATTTTTCTTTAGGTTTATCTATAGTTCCTCTTCAAACCTCAATTGCAGGTGAGGAATATCGTTGTTTTACAATTGCCCAAACGTCTAATCCTCCTATAAATATAGTCAGACCCGGTGAATAGTGGAGGGAAACTAATCCCTTGCCCCTCGTTGAAAGAGAGATCATGATGCGTCATTATTTTGGCTGGTGAAATATTTTTGGAATAACATAGCTCTGATACCACTTGTTGGATCAAAAAGTGCCCTTAGAGGGGTGAATAAGGGTTTTAAAATTTTTTTATAATAGTTTTAATTTAGGAAATACATAAAATAATCTAAGTTGAAATTCAACAATAAAATATTTGTAAGAATAAAAAAAGAGACATGATCTTATTGTTCTTAAAACCAATTACAAGAAATGATCTTCATAACGCGAAAGATCAAGGAGAATAATCAAAATTACATTTTATTTTATATACCAACTCGCACCTCGAACCCGTTGTCCCAACCTATCTCTCCCTAGATAGACCTCAAGTCGGTCCCTAAACATAAACCTTAATCTAGTCTTGTAAAACAAGAGGTGAATTTCTCCCTAAGCCTCGCACAGACCTAGTCGTCAACACAAGAGCGAATTCCTCTACTCTCAATACACATGTAATAAAAAAATACAAGAAAGATAAAGAGAATATATTCTGAAGTTTAAAACTCCCTAGAGAAGCTTTGAAGGCGTAAATGAAGGAACACGCATGATTGTTGACGTAATAGCGTTCATTTTTTGTGTTGGATTTCTTTAGGTCTGATCGCCTTCAAACTCTCCTTCGGTTACTGGAATATTCTCTAGGGACTCTTCTGGACTTCAGACACAAGCTCTCTTAAAAATAATTCATTTCCTCTCCACTGAAGAGATGAGGCGAACTGTTTTTTAAATAGAATTCTATCAGCTATTGCCTGTGGTAGTGGTTATCCTCGACAGTAGCCGAATATTTGCATTTTCGCGCTATAGCCAGCCTGAATTGAAAGAACAACATTGTATTTTAAGCAACATTTATTGTGGCACGATAAGACTTGCCCCGCGGTAGCATAATATTTTGTACCGCCAAAATGTTATTTTCTGCTCTACTTGGCTCCTCCATCATCTGGTGATTGTGGAGGTTGCCTTAATGTTACCGTCGCGTGATAGGGTTATCGCTGCACGATAACTCTTTACATAATAAGATTTTGCCTCCCACCAATTCTCTTTTGAAGTGATGCTTGACGACAATCCTTTTGGAATGAAAGTTACCACCGACGATAACACCTAGCGTGACGCGGTGATGGCCATTTCAGTCAACGTCTTCCATTGTTCACCCCGATCAAATTTCTCTGTAATTCTCTTTATTGGACCTGTATATCCTGCATATTATAAACACGAATGAGATTCGACCAAATACATACTAAGATTTGTTATTTTCAAAGCAAGGGATGCGAAACCCATGTTCCAACAAATTTAAACTAATTCCCCCCTTTTCGTTTCCAGAAGGTTATGACATAGACATTGAGAGTTGCGGCTCTTCATTCTGTCACAACCTGCAAAACATCCTTCACTTTCTGTTCTGAAACATTAAATTCCTTCTTTTCTGTCTTTGTTGCTTTTTTTGTCATGTGTGTGAATTAGCGAAACACCGTCGCACTTCTTCTACTCAGGACTCTTTCCTAATTTTATGTCTTTTTATATTATTCATGCTGATGCTGTGTAAAGTTCTTTGTCATACTGGATGCTCTTTGTTTGTTACTTTTATTGATTGTTATTCTCACAATACATGAGTTTGTTTGATGAAACATAAGAATGATGTTTTTCCCATTTTCCCCAAAATTCGTAAGATGGTAACGAACTAGTTTGGTGCCTCCATAAAAGTTTTACGTCATGGCAATGGGCGTGTGTATGTTGATTCTTCCTTTGAGGACTATCTTGGGAATCATGACATCTTCCACCAAGCATTTTGTGTGTACTCTCCTGCTCAAACTGGTGTTGTTGAGTGGAAGAACCATCATCTCATAGAAGTTGCTCGATTCTTGCTCCTCACTATGCATATGCCCAAGAAATACTGAGGTTATGCTGTTCTCACTGCTGCTCATCTGACTAACCTCATGTGTACTCCTGTTTTGAGTAATAAATCTCCTCTTGCTACCATTAGCATCCACCTTCCACCTCGGATCTTCGGCTTTCTTTGCTTTAACCATATCCTTTATATTCACCACTCCAAGCTTGGTCCTCGTTGTAACACCTCCCCTGTAATGAACGTATAATATGGGTCCGGCCGGGGCCCCACAACATACGGACGCCATAGCTTTAGTATTAAAAGTTGATATAGCTACCCACACTCAAAACTCTTAGCACAACACAACGGAAACAAAACAGGACTAGAAGTTATCCACCACTGAAGAGTAAAACAAATGGCCTTACGGCCTTACATCAAGTGTCCAAAAGAAAAAATAATACATCAATCATGAATGTGCTCAGCACTCCTAGTCTACCTCGGCATGCAAGCCGGACAAAAGAGTCTCAAACAAACATCATCATAACTGTAGTGTTACAAAAGAGGGAAAAACACTTCATGGGGCTTAGGCCTTTCTAGCCGGCGTGCTAGCTCCTGCATGCGATCCTTGCCCTGTAAAAATTATTAGTAACGTGGGTCAGCAAAGGCTGACCTCAAACTGTGTAACAACACATCTCCTCCCTGCCGCCCTAACGGACCCCGGGGAACCCTCCAACCTGCAAGTCAGCACTTCGTATGCAATAGAAACATCTATAAATAGAAAAGCATTAAAACAGGCTTGGATGTCTCAATCATCAAACACGTTCTCTACTGGTTGAGCATGTAATAAAGGGCCTACTATGCAACATGTATGCAACACTCGGGCTTCGCCTAAGGCACCCTACTGCGTATGCATCTAGCACAACATCACAACATTTGGGTACTCACATTTCCCCATTGACATAAAGCCGCAAACACTAAGGGAGACACAACTCCCTCAAACGGCACACAGGCCGCCACATGGAATTCTTGCCAAGGCCCCACCCGCTCGAGGGCTTAGCCCCGGGCTTGCCTGCAAGCTCTGACGTCCCATGTCAGGATTCCAACACACACAGACTGACCGATTCTAAGAAGTCTTGCTGGACCCCACCCGCTCATGGCCTCATTGCCCGGGCTTGCCCCAAGCTTGGCATTCTCGTCAGTCTCACAGAAGGGGACTAGTCTCGCCGGGACACTCTCCACACATGACGCACATGTCACGGGATAGCCAGCCTACCACGGAGACATAGCCACGTCTTGACACATCACAATCCAAGACTAAAATCACCATAATCCCTCATTTGTACTGCAGCGTTCCCGCGCACCAAGGAAACCATCTCCAACTCGTGCGGAGCTAACCTTGCCCACCAAGGAAACCATCTCCAACTCATACGGAGCTAACCTTGTCCCTCAAGGAATCCATCTACCGCCACGAGGAGCTAACCTTGTCCGGTTCCGACTACACGTACTCTTTCAAACAAAAGGGAATCACCACCACATCACAAACGGCTTCTTGCCGCAACGGAATCTCTACGAATCCCTAAGTTCGTATGCAATATCACCGAGTCGGACTAACGGTCGCGACTACGGCTTCACCCACCATGCCTAATCCACTAGCGAAGCGGATCTCTAATGCAAAATATGCCGGGGACAGACTCAATCAACCCGGAGGTTGCTCTTGAACCTTGGCAAACCAAAACCCCTCTCTTTTGAGAGTTTGGTGCCCAAAAACTAGAAAGAAAGAAAATAAATGATGCTAAGACATGCATCCTAAGACCGAGAGGAGAGATGTCGTTACCTTCCGACTCCTCTTCCTTGCCATGACAAAAAATAGCCGGATGGAAATCTTCGCAACGATCTAATCTTCACGGATCCGGACTCGGCTCGCGATTTGGAGCACCGAAACTCTTCCTACAGCCCAAACCCTCCTCCTTCTTCCTTGCTCTCACTTGGCTCTAGATCTAGAAAGAAAAGCTTGGAGAAGAAAAATGAGGGTTTTCAACCCTATTCTCGGACTTAACTCCCCAAGAACAGTCCTGAGCCGTCAGATCCCAAAATCTAGGAAAGAATGGCCACGATTCGCCTGGAAAATAAAAGACCTGGGCCGAACACGGCCTGACACACGCCCGTGTCCAGGGCCGTGTGCCTCATTCGCCGTCTCAAATCGACGCGCCTGGAACAGCACACGGGCATACGACACGCCCGTGTTCAATCCGACACGCCCGTGTCCCCAGTGACACGGCCGTGTGGCCGGCCGTGTGCCTCCATCGACACGGCCCCGAAACCAACCCGAGAGGTGACACGGCCTGGGACACGCCCGTGTCCCAAGCCGTGTGCCAAGTCTCGACACCCGTCGACAGGCTTTGTGTCGACACCGCGGAAAACGTCGAGCGAAGATCGTCGACCAAGGCGGACACGCCCTGTGACACGCCCGTGTCACAGGCCGTGTGCCCCAGTCTCGACACTCATCGAGCGAAGTGTCGACACCCCGGACCGAGTGTCGACACGGACTCGACACGCCCTGCGACACGCCCGTGTCGCAGGCCGTGTGCACTACTCTCGACACAATGTCGAGCGTAAGTGTCGACACTTGGGCCGAGTGTCGACACGGCCTCGACACGCCCTGCGACACGCCCGTGTCGCAGGCCGTGTGCCCTACTCTCGACACATTGTCGAGCGAAAGTGTCGACACTTGGGCCGAGTGTCGACACGGCCTCGACACGCCCTGCGACACGCCCGTGTCGCAGGCCGTGTGCCTCCTGCCAGAAACCCAAAAAATTTTTCCAGAACTGCAGACTGAACCTCTTGCAAAACTGGGGTGTTACAACTCTCCCCCTCTTAACAGAATTTCGTCCCGAAATTTCAAAACAAAAGGGTACAAAACTTAAATTGTAGCTGACATGAAGAGTTCTGGATAAACTTCTAGCATGACCTGTTCTCGTTCCCAAGAGAACTCCTCACGACCGCAGTTGTCCCATCGAACTTTCACGAGTTTGACTTCTTTATTCCGCAACTGCCGAGTCTCCGAATCCTCTATAGCAATTGGAAGGACTCGCGTCCTCAAGTCTTCCTCAATCGGCACCGATGTCGGCTCAATCACTACGCTAGCCTCCACCAAGGCTTTCCTCAACACGGAGACGTGGAAGACGTCATGCAATCCACTCAAATCCGCGGACAACGCCAACCGATAAGCTGCTTCTCCTACCCGCTCAACAACTTCAAAAGGCCCCAAAAACCTTGGACTCAACTTCTTGAGCCGACGAATACGTGAGACGCCTTTGAACGGCTTGATCTTCAAGTAGACCCAATCGCCTACCGCGAACTCCACCTTCCGGTGACGAGCATTAAAGTATTTAGCTTGACGGTCCTGCGCCACCTTCATACGTTCTTGGATGGTCCGTACCAACTCACAAGCGTCAACCACCACATCCTTTCCCAAAAGTTTGGTGTCTCCCGCCTCTGCCCAAGACATTGGTGTTCGACACCGCCTCCCATACAAAGCTTCGTATGACGCCATCTTTATACTAGCTTGAAAACTGTTATTGTACGCGAATTCTACCATTGAAAGGTGATCCTCCCACTTCTTGCCGAAATCAAGAACGCACATTCTCAACATATCCTCCATAGTACGGTTCGTTCTCTCCGTTTGCCCATCAGTTTGAGGATGGAACGCCGTACTGAACTTTAGCTTCGTGCCCAAGCTCTTCTGAACCAATCTCCAGTCCTTAGACGTAAACCGTCCATCTCGATCACTGACTATGCTCTTAGGAATTCCGTGCAATCGCACAATGTTGCGAACATACAACTCCACCAGCTTCTCCACGCTGTCCTCTTTTCGATTTGGGATGAAGTGAGCTACCTTGGTTAGACGATCCACGATCACCCAAATAGCATCATTACCCTGCTGCGATCTAGGCAGACCATGCACAAAATCCATGGAGATGTCATCAAATTTCCATTCAGGGATTGGAAGGGGCTTCAGGAACCCGCCCGGCTTCTGACATTCGGCCTTCACCAAGGCGCAAGTCTGGCAACGATTCACATACAAAGCTACGTCCCGCTTCAACCCCGGCCACCAAAAGGATTTCTTCATATCCAAGTACATCTTTGTACTGCCCGGGTGAATGGAGTACTTTGTGAAGTGAGCCTCAAACATCAACTCCTCACGGAGTTTGCCGAACTGCGGTATACATACCCTTCCGTCCTTCCTCAGAATCCCATCAATCATCTCCCAGGCGCTGCTCTCGCCCGTTTGAGCCTCCAACACAAAAGGTTGAAACTCCGCATCCAACCGAGTCGCTTCCCGAATGCGATCGGACAAGTCGTTCTGCACCTCAATCCAATTCAACCGAGCCACGCTGGACTCGCCTTTCGCAACACATTCCAAACCAAGGGACTCCCATTCCCGTACCAACCGCTCATCATGGGCTTGGATCCAATTCCCTTGCCCCGAGTACTTCCTACTCAAGGCATCCGCCACCACATTGGCTTTACCTGGCGTATACTGAATCGCCACCTCGTAGTCTCCAAGAAACTCAACCCACCTGGGTTGCCGCATGTTCAAGTCCTTTTGATCCAAGAGGTACTTCAGGCTTTTGTGATCCGTGAAAATCTCCACCTTTGCACCATAAACATAATGCCGCCATATTTTCAACGCAAAAATTACCGCCGCCAACTCCAAGTCATGGACGGGGTAATTCCTCTCGTGAGGCTTCAGCTGTCTAGACCCAAAAGATATCACCTTCCCATGTTGCACCAAAACGCAACCCAAGCCACATCCCGATGCGTCACTGAAGATCTGAAATCCCTCGGTCCCTTGCGGTAGACTTAGGATTGGAGCCGCCATTAGTCTCTCCTTCAGTGCCTCAAATGCTTGGCTACACTCTTGAGTCCACACAAACTTATGATCTTTACGTGTGAGTGAGGTGAGGGGTAGAGCTATCCGCAAAAAATTCTCCACGAACCTTCTGTAATACCCGACTAGTCCAAGAAAACTTCGGACCTCCGCCACGGTCCTCAAAACCGGCCAATCTCTAATGGCTTCAACTTTTGTTGGGTCCACTGCCACCCCTTCCCCACTAATCACGTGACCCAAAAATGCCACCTTCTCCAACCAGAACTCGCATTTGGAGAATTTTGCATACAACTCATTCTCCCTCAACACTTGCAGAACCACTCTCAAGTGGGTCTCATGCTCCACTTGCGATTTGGAATACACCAAAATGTCATCAATGAAGACAACTACAAAAGAATCCAAGTATTCCCGAAATACCCGATTCATAAGATCCATGAACACAGATGGTGCGTTCGTCAGCCCGAACGGCATCACCGTAAACTCATAGTGTGCATACCTTGTACCAAAGGCAGTCTTGGGTATGTCCTCATCCCGAATTCGCAACTGATAATAGCCTGACTTCAAGTCCAATTTTGAATACACCACTGACCCTACCAATTGGTCGAACAAGTCATCTATCCGAGGAATCGGATACTTATTCTTGACGGTCAATTTATTCAGCTCTCGGTAGTCAATGCATAGCCGCATGCTACCGTCTTTCTTCTTTACAAACAACACCGGCGCACTCCACAGTGAAGAACTGGGTCTGATATACCCTTGCTCCAACAATTCCTGCAACTGTACTTTAAGTTCAGCCAACTCCTTTGGTGCCATCCTAAACGGAGGACGTGACACCGGCCTAGCCTCCGTCACTAACTCGATCGAGAAATCGATCTCCCTCCGAGGAGGCGCTTCAGGAAGTTCTTCCGGAAACACATTCTTGAACTCTGCCACTACGGGCACTTCATCAATAGACAGTTGGGAGAGACGAACCTCCAATAACGCTACAAGCGATACACCACCCTGGTTAACCGCCCGCACCAACTGCATGGCCGAAATCAGGGAACAGGCCACTCCACCAAGGCCCTCAAATTTGACTTATGTCTGCCCTTTCCTCCTTAAGGTCACCACCTTAGAAAGGCAATCAATACTGGCGTGCTGCTCTGCGAGCCAGTCCATGCCCAAGATGACATCGAACTCCACCAATGGCAAAACCGCCGCCACCAAAACAAAGCCAACTCCGTCTAGCTTCCAACAGATGCGCCCTTTGACCCCGGTGGTCATGGATGACCCATTGGACATGCGCACTCTCAACTCCGCATCCGCCGAGAAAGACTCAACTCCTATTCTCCGGATGAAGCTCTCCGCAAGAAAGGAGTGCGATGCTCCCGTATCAAACAATACCCTAGCGAGGTATCCGGAAACTAACACGAAGCCTACAACATAGACATCACACAAAAGTCTAAAAGGATGAAGCACAAAATTTAAACTTAAATTTTCTTCATACCTGTCACCACATCAGTCTGGCGGATCGCTTCTTGCTGTCCAAGGTTGTAGGCCCTTGGTTGCACCGGTTGGAACCGAGAAGCGCTCGACTCCGCCATCTTTCCCTTCTCTACAGCACTGGGGCCGGAGCGCACAGTCTGCTCCTGCTTTGCCTCTTGCCCCGCTCCCCCTTGCTGACAAGAACGGGCTATATGCCCAACCTTCCCGCAGTTGTAGCACGTCGGCGGTCCCCTAGAGTGGGAACCCCCAGGCGTCCAGTTGCTCCTCTCACCAGATCTGGAAGTGTGAGGCTTCTTTCTCCACCTACTCCCATCAGACTTTCCATGATATTGGGAAGGCTTCCCTTCCCCTTGCTTGGGAGTAAAACCCTTACGGCGTTGGGTTCGCTCCAAATCACTTTCCAAGATCCTGACAGCCTCAACTAGTTCATTGAATCCGGCTCCCTTCATGGAGATGAGGGGTTGTCTCAAATTCTCCCTCAGCCCCTGGTAGAAGAGGTTATCCCTCTCTACATCATCCGCCATTGTCGTTCCCGCATAACGACCCAAACGGGTGAACTCTTGCACGTACTCATCCACTGTCTTGTCTCGCTGCATTAGATGCAGAAACTGCCTCTGCAGGGCCAACCGTGTTGAAACTGGAATATACCTCTTAAGAAAAGCGTCCCCAAACTCTTCCACTGACGGGGTGCGTCCCGGGAACTGGCGGCCGCTATCGCTCACCCACCACAACTTGGCGTCTCCTTCCAACATGAACGCCGCATACTCAGCTTTCTTTTCCTCTAGCGTCTCTGCCGCCCTTAGCAGTTCTTGAATGCGAACCCACCAGTCCTCCGCATCCGTTGGAGTACCAACTCCCTTGAATGACGGGGGATGGAAGCTCAGGAAATACTTCAGGTGCCGATCTCCATGTCCGACAACTACCCTCTCCGCCAAAGGCTCCACTCGCCTGGCTTCTCCTCCTGGCACGGCCGTTGCCGTATCTGGTGTGGCAGGGGTTGCCACCTGAGCCGCTGCTGCAGCTTGAGCTGCCACCATCGCTTCTGCAAGCATGCGACAGAAGTCGGCCGGGTTTACACCCGTGCCCAAAAGACCTGGAGCAGTAACACTGCTCGCCGAGAGATCATCCCTTGCTCTTGAAGTGCCCGCCTCGTTGCTTGCACTCTTCAGGAAGACAAGAAATAAGGGATTAGTCTCCAATCTCAAGACTAAAACATAAGGACACTTATGGTCCCGCGTTACTCTTATGTGGATAACTTCTCTACAAACCGACCTCGAATCAACCTCGCTTTGATACCAAATTGTAACACCTCCCCTGTAATGAACGTATAATATGGGTCCGGCCGGGGCCCCACAACATACGGACGCCACAGCTTTAGTATTAAAAGTTGATATAGCTACCAACACTCAAAACTCTTAGCACAACACAACGGAAACAAAACAGGACTAGAAGTTATCCACCACTGAAGAGTAAAACAAATGGCCTTACGACCTTACATCAAGTATCCAAAAGAAAAAATAATACATCAATCATGAATGTGCTCAGCACTCCTAGTCTACCTCGGCATGCAAGCCGGACAAAAGAGTCTCAAACAAACATCATCATAACTGTAGTGCTACAAAAGAGGGAAAAACACTTCATGGGGCTTAGACCTTTCTGGGCGGCGTGCTAGCTCCTGCATGCGATCCTTGCCCTGTAAAAATTATTAGTAACGTGGGTCAGCAAATGCTGACCTCAAACTGTGTAACAACACATCTCCTCCCGGCCGCCCCTAACGGACCCCGGGGAACCATCCAACCTGCAAGTCAGCACTTCGTATGTAATAGAAACATCTATAAATAGAAAAACATTAAAACAGGCTTGGATGTCTCAATCATCAAACACGTTCTCTACTGGTTGAGCATGTAATAAAAGGCCTACTATGCAACATGTATGCAACACTCGGGCTTCGCCCAATGCACCCTACTGCGTATGCATCTAGCACAACATCACAACATTTGGGTACTCACATTTCCCCATTGGCATAAAGCCGCAAACACTAAGGGAGACACAACTCCCTCAAACGGCACACAGGCCGCCACATGGAATTCTTGCCAAGGCCCCACCCGCTCGAGGGCTTAGCCCCGGGCTTGCCTGCAAGCTCTGACGTCACATGTCAGGATTCCAACACACACAGACTGACCGATTCTAAGAAGCCTTGCTGGACCCCACCCGCTCATGGCCTCATTGCCCGGGCTTGCCCCAAGCTTGGCATTCTCGTCAGTCTCACAGAAGGGGACTAGTCTCGCCGGGACACTCTCCACACATGACGCACATGTCACGGGATAGCCAGCCGACCACGGAGACATAGCCACGCCTTGGCACATCACAATCCAAGACTAAAATCACCATAATCCCTCATTTGTACTGCAGCGTTCCCGCGCACCAAGGAAACCATCTCCAACTCGTGCGGAGCTAACCTTGCCCACCAAGGAAACCATCTCCAACTCATACGGAGCTAACCTTGTCCCTCAAGGAAACCATCTACCGCCACGAGGAGCTAACCTTGTCCGGTTCCGACTACACGTACTCTTTCAAACAAAAGGGAATCACCACCACATCACAAACGGCTTCTTGCCGCAACGGAATCTCTACGAATCCCTAAGTTCGTATGCAACATCACCGAGTCGGACTAACGGTCGCGACTACGGCTTCACCCACCATGCCTAATCCACTAGCGAAGCGGATCTCTAATGCAAAATATGCCGGGGACGGACTCAATCAACCCGGAGGTTGCTCTTGAACCTTGGCAAACCAAAACCACTCTCTTTTGAGAGTTTGGTGCCCAAAAACTAGAAAGAAAGAAAATAAATGATGCTAAGACATGCATCCTAAGACCGAGAGGAGAGGTGTCGTTACCTTCCGACTCCTCTTCCTTGCCATGACAAAAAATAGCCGGATGAAAATCTTTGCAACGATCTAAGCTTCACGGATCCGGACTCGGCTCGCGATTTGGAGCACCGAAACTCTTCCTACAGCCCAAACCCTCCTTCTCCTTCTTCCTTGCTCTCACTTGGCTCTAGATCTAGAAAGAAAAGCTTGGAGAAGAAAAATGAGGGTTTTCAACCCTATTCTCGGACTTAACTCCCCAAGAACAGTCCTGAGCCGTCAGGTCCCAAAATCTGGGAAAGAATGACCACGATTCGCCTGGAAAATAAAAGACCTGGGACGAACACGGCCTGGCACACGCCCGTGTCCAGGGCCGTGTGCCTCATTCGCCGTCTCAAATCGACGCGCCTGGAACAGCACACGGGCATACGACACGCCCGTGTCCCCAGTGACACGGCCGTGTGGCCGGCCGTGTGCCTCCATCGACACGGCCCCAAAACCAACCCGAGAGGTGACACGGCCTGAGACACGCCCGTGTCCCAAGCCGTGTGCCAAGTCTCGACACCCGTCGACAGGCTTTGTGTCGACACTGCGGAAAACGTCGAGCGAAGATCGTCGACCAAGGCGGACACGCCCTGTGACACGCCCGTGTCACAGGCCGTGTGCCCCAGTCTCGACACTCGTCGAGCGAAGTGTCGACACCCCGGACCGAGTGTCGACACGGACTCGACACGCCCTGCGACACGCCCGTGTCGCAGGCCGTGTGCACTACTCTCGACACAATGTCGAGCGTAAGTGTCGACACTTGTGCCGAGTGTCGACACGGCCTCGACACGCCCTGCGACACCCCCGTGTCGCAGGCCGTGTGCCCTACTCTCGACACATTGTCGAGCGAAAGTGTCGACACTTGGGCCGAGTGTCGACACAGCCTCGACACGCCCTGCGACACGCCCGTGTCGCAGGCCGTGTGCCTCCTGCCAGAAACCCAAAAAGTTTTTCCAGAACTGCAGACTGAACCTCTTGCAAAACTGGGGTGTTACACTCGTGCTCTCAAATGTGTTTTTATCGGGTATTCTCCTACCCAAAATGGGCACACGTGCTTCCATCCACCTACACAAAAGTTCTTTTTACTATGAATGTCACCTTCCATGAATCCCACCCTTTCTTTGGTACCTCTCCTTTAGGGGCAATCTCTATTGGATAATGAAGTGAGTTCCCGTACTCTCATCTACATATTCCTCCATCTTGTTACCATCCTACTCCTCCCACCAATACCTATGGTTTGGGGGAGAATAATTATTTGAGACCGAAATAGCTGCAAGTTTATACTAGGAGGGCAAAACACACATGCACAACACATGACTAATGTGCCATCACTAAGATTTTCTTCAGAGTCGGCTAACCTTGCTATTGCTTTAAGAAAAGGTATTAAATCATATAAACAACACCCTATATTAATATATCATTATGTTTCACATGACTCCTTCACTCTTTCACATAAAGCTTGTGTCTTTCGTAGCCTCATTTTCTATTCCCTCATTCTGGCAGGATGCACTTGATCATTATAAATGGAAACATACGATGATTGTGAAGATGACAACTCTGAAAAAAATTATACTTGGGACCTCGTTCCTCTTCCAACATGGAAGAAGACGGTTGATGTAAATGAGTGTACTCTGTTAAGCAAAACTCACGTAGTATTGTGGAAAGATGCAAACTAAACTTGTTGCTAGAGGGCACACACAAACCCCTGAAATTGATTACCAGGAAACTTTTGCATTAGTTGCCAATATGAACTCAATTAGAGTTGTTTGGTGTGGTGATGTTTGTAAAGGTTGGGATCCCAACCAGTTAGATGCAAAAAGTGCTTTTATTCATGATGGCATGGAAGAGGAAGTATATCTATCACTACCACCAAGCTTCACTCCTAAAGGATTAGAAGGTCATAGAAAGCTCTCTACTGACTAAAGCAATCTCCACAGGCTTGGTTTGAGCGGTTTCACAAGGCTATGTTTTCTTTTGGTTATAAACAAAGCCATGTTAATTATACTATGTTTGTAAAACACAAGGAAGATAAAGTTACTATTCTCATAGTGTACATTGATGACATAATAATTACTGGTGAAGGCTTTGAAGAATGACAAACCTTGAAACAAGTTATTGTAGAATTTGAGGTTAAAGACCTTGAAAATCTTAGATATTTCTTGGGCATCGAAGTGGCAAGATCCAAACATTATATTGTCATCTCCCAAAGGAAATATGTGTTTGGCCCTTTTGAAGAAAGTGGAATAAGTGGGTGTAGACCTGTTGATACACCCATCAAAACTCACCGCAAACTGGGAAGGGACGGCAGGGAAACCATCAAAGACATTTTTGGATATTATAAATTGGTGAGGCGTCTAATCTACTTATGACATACCCGACCTACATGTGTTCGAGTTATGAGCTTATTCATGCACTTGCCGTGGAGCAGACATCTCTTTGTAACTTATAGGATCTTGAGATACCTGAAAGGCTCATCGGGAAGGGGCATACTGTACACTCCACATACAGAGTTAAAGATAAAAGATTGGGTTAGGTCTATTAATTGTAGACGTTCTATCTCAGGGGTATTATGATTGGTGGGAATGTGGTCACGTGTAAGAGAAAAAACAAGTCGTTGCTCGTTCTAGTGCTAAAGTTGAGTTCCAGGTTATGATCCACGAGATCTGTGAAGGGTTATAGCTTTGCTCGTTGATGAGTGAAATATGCCAAAATGAGGAGAGGCCTCTCAAACTATTTTGTGATAATAAGTCCTCTATTATCATCATCCATAATCCTGTTAAACATGATCAGACTAAATACATTGAAATTGATTGACACTTTATTAAAGAAACATTGAAAAATGAATCATCTGTACTCTGTTTGTTCCCTCCAAAGGATAACTTGTTGATGTTCTCATCAAGTGTTTGAGTGGAAACGCTTTCTAGAAATTATTGGGAAGTTAATCCTGAACAACATTACCAACCCAACTTGAGGGGAAATGTTAGAATGTTTTAAATTTAATATTTCACATGTACGTGTTTACACATTTTACCTTTCCACCTTTGCATGTATCTTTTTTATATATTGGAGAGGCCTCTTATTTTTGTGCAATACAATTATTTTTCCTTCTTGCAATAATGAAAAGCCTTTGTTTGAGATATATTGACCGAATTCAATGTGCAATACTCTTGCGTGAGTGAGAGATTGTTAGGTTCTACATGGAAGTGGAGAGGTAGTATTAACTTGAGTTTTTTTTACATATGGGTATCCCACACATGGTGTACTTAACTTAAATTAGGCCACATATTTAGCAATTACCTAAAATATATTGGAATCAAGGTGGTATGGCATTCAAGTGGTGACCAGAACTCTAGTGATGCAGGTGATTAGGGCTTGCGTGAAAGTCGGATATGTAAGAATATAATCTGGAAGTCTAAACAAGATCGGTATTGTGTGCGGGCTTGGACTTTCGTCTATAAGTACCTCTTGTTTCTATATATTATCAGAGTAGGGATTTACGTTCTCATCATCAGTTCAACGTTGATTCCTTAATTCCCAGATCGTCTGCTCAATCTTGACCCCTATCTTTTCTTCTTGCCGTATCGCCTTATCAATCTCATCAAAGTTTGTTGTGTCTTTTCCAGCTTCGTCGAAGTCTAGTTTCTCCCCTTCGATACTTAATGTGCCTTGTCAAAGCTCAATCGTGCCTCAATGACACCTCGATGATCTTATTGTTCCTCGTCCAAGCTTGTTTATGTCTTGACACCATCTTGATGACCTCCCCGCGCCTCGTTGAAGCTCTGCCTTGCATTGGCGACGCCTCGTAGGACATTGATGATGTTCTTCCCCATCAATGATTACCGTGAGTTTCTCTCTTGATGTGTGATTATTCCTTGGTCTGTTTCTTATCTCTATTTAGGGGTGTGCATAAAAAACTAAAACCGACCGAACCGATTTTCGGACCGAACCGATCGGTTCGGTTTCGGTTTAGGGGGAAAAATCAACATCATTTCGGTTCGGTTTGGTTTGCTGATTAACAACGCATACATACCAAAGATGACGTCGGTAGATGCGAGCGCTTAACCCCCAAGAGATGACGTTCAACACAGCTTTGCTCCTCTCCTGAGCTCCAGAAACGACTTGCAGAGGCTGAGCAGGAATTGAACTTTCCTTCACAGGACAGTCTTGAACACGGTGCCCAATTTGCCCACATCTGAAGCAGACATTCTGCTTACGGCGGCAGTCCTTCACCAGATGACCTGCCCTCTTGCAGTAAGCACATACGGAGGAGGCAGAGACAAGCGTCATCTGAGGTTGTTGTGCAGGAACAACTGTCTTCTGCTTCTTCAGGAGGGAACGACATACTTGAGTGACATGACCCACCTTGTGGCAAAAGACACACACCTCCTTAGACTTGAGGCCTTGCTCCTGAGATGGAGCACCCTTGCGCTTGTGGTCAGATGCGGCGACATTGTTTGTACCATGTTGGATCTTCTTAGTAGAACAATCTATCTCAATAGCTTCCACCTGCAAGGCGTCCCCCACAGTCTCAGCGTAGGTGGTGTCACCAAGAGCTACCACATGCAGACAAAAATTGTGTCGAAGTCCCTTTACGAAACGACTGATCATTTTAGACTCATCTGACACGAACTCTGTGACAAGAAGAGATAGGCGGGAGAATTCTTTCTCATACCCGGTCATTGTTCTGCCGGGCTGCTGAAGGGACAAGAACCTCTCAACTAACTTGTCTCGCTCTACAAAAAAGGGAAACTTCTCCATGAGAGCATGATGCAGGCTAGTCCCACCGACACGACTTAGATGATCGGAAAAATCAAAACTCACTCTCTCGCGCAACTAAGACGTATCCACACCGAATTGCGTTATTATCAATCGCACGCTAACTCGAAGGATCACCAATCCTCTAGAGATTAAATAAGGGCTATATGCCAATATTTGCTCAGGCGAAATGAACATACACGATCCGAACGGTTGTGTTGTACCAAAAGAGATCCACTAAAAACAAATCGATGCGCATGATAGTTGATCTTTCCCAACAAAAGAAAAGCGACGGAAAATCAAATCCTTAGAACGCTAAATAAATCAAGAGTTTCAACAACATATATTCCGGAGAAAACCACGATGCAATCTAGGCTTCGAAAATAACGCCACCGTTTCCTTGACAAGAAATAATAGGAATGAATCACACACGAGAGGAGGAAGGAAACTCGTTACCCCCGCCCGAGGAGGTTGACACGAGGCGAATCGCTCTACTACGACTCCACCGGAGACACACCGAGCAGTTGAGTTTCTCCAACGCTTCAATAATGTCGCCTTACGGAGCTCCCAACGGCGGAGCGGCACTCGAAACCAAGCGGGTCGGCCGGAGTTTGAGCAGAACGAACTGCGATTGCTGGATCGGGCCGGGCGACGGCAGAACCAGTGAGGGGCGTCAACGCTATGCACGCGGGAAAGGGGTGGAGTCACACCACCGGGGAGAAATTGCCGGAGTCACACCGACGGATGGAGGCGGCGAGTCATACGCCGAACGGCAGGAGGGCGGCAGCAGCGTCACGCTGTTTCACACAGAGCGAACCCTAGGAAGAAAGCTCACAGCCTTTTTTTTCTTTTGTCCAAATCTCACCTGCCTTCTGCATTTCATCAACGGCCTAAATATAAGGTTCTTTACAAAGCATCTTGGCCATTCATCAAGAGGCCCAATCCAAACCATTCAACCCAAGCAAGTAAATGATAACAAAATTTAAACATGCAGGAAATATAAAACTACAGCAAAAGATTAAGAAATATGATGTTTAATATGACAGGATGCATATTAAAATGTCACATGGACGAGTGTGGCCGCGAGTAGTGGTTGTAGCGTTGGATAATGCGGCGGTCTTCAAGGTCAACATAGCGCCACAAATCTTTAACATGACGCCGCTAATAAATGTTGAATCCATGAGTTATGCAGTTGCTCACGGTCATGCACGGAGGTCGTAGCGGCGAACATCTTTGTTCTCTTGATTTGTGTGGCGATGCGGCTGCGAGCGAAGGTTGTAGTGGCAGATATCTTCAATCATTGGCGGCTCGGCGCCATCAATCCTCCCCCGGTCAAAAGCACTCATCACCGGTGAGTGGTCACGGCGATAGTGTTGGAGGAGAGCAGCATCCAAGCGTTCCAAATCAGCCTCGGGAATCCAAGAATCATCCGAAGCGGGGCGGTCACGCCAACGAACAAGATAACGGTGAAGGCCACTGCCTGCGGAGGTAACACATCGTCTAGAATCCTGTCAGGCACAAAGGAGGTTTTGGGAAACCTTGGAAAAGCGTTAGCAAAATCAACATCCAGCATACCTTCGGTAGAAGCCGCAGTAGAGAGCGATCCAAGAATAATCTTAGCCCCCAACCCAGGAGTAGAAGTGGAAGAAGACGTGAATGAAGGGAAAGATATTTCAAGTGACGGAGAAACATATGCCGTTAAATCCGAAACGTTGAAAATAGAGGATATACCCCAATCAACGGGTAAATCCAGAAGATAAGCGTTGTCTCCTAATTTCTTTGCAATTCGAAAAGGACCGGCTCTCCGATTAGCTAAATTTTTTATGGAGCCCGAATGCAACCGTTCAGGGATGAGACGAACCAAAACCAAGTCATCAATGTGTAGGTCGCGAACATGTTGAGCGAACTCCTGTGCAAATTGACTTGACTTATACGATGGTGGTAAAAGAATCAAGTCAAGTGGTACTAGAGCTTTATTACCATGCACGATCTCGTTGGGGGACAAACCAGTAGATCTATTTTTGGAGTTGTTATAAGCTAGTTGGGCGTGAGGGAGAAGTAAATCCCAAGTGCCCTTGGGGTCACCCACAAGACACCTCAATAAGTTTCCCAAACTCCTGTTTACTTCTTCCGTTTGGCTATCCGTCTGCGGATGATAGGCCGAAGAAAACAAAAGCTTGGTGCCCATTAATTTCCATAAAATTTTCCAAAAATAACTAGTAAATTTAGCGTCCCTATCAGTAATTGTAGTTTTAGGAACGCCACGATGTCCGACAACCTCTTTAAAATACAACTTAGCGATATGAGACGCACCGCTAGTTTTAGCGCACAGAATAAAATAAGCCATTTTTGAAAAGCGATCTACCACCACGAGGATGGAATCATTACGTCAAAAAGTGATCGACAGACCCAAGATAAAATCCATACTAACATCCTCCCACAGGATGGACAAAATCGGGAGAGGTGTGTATAGACCCGCATTAGTCTTATTCCCCTTGGCCAATTGGCAAACACGACATCTACTAATGATTTTACTAACCAATGACTTGAGACCGGACCAATAAAACTTGTCCTCGACCAGTGAGATAGTTTTGTCACGACCGAAGTGACCTCCAAGGCCACCACCATGCAACTCCCACACAATAAGGTGGCGCAAAGAAGAGCGGGGGATGCACAACTTCGCATGCTTAAACAGATAACCGTCCCTAATATAATATGAAGAAATAATGGTTGGTGAATCGTTTTGAGCGGATAAATAAATATCTTTAAAATTAGGACAGTGAACATACTCATCCTTGATCCTCTCAAACCCGATAATCTTCACTTGTAACGTAGACAATAGTAAGGATACACGACTAAGGGCGTCAGCTACGCAGTTTAGGGTCCCCTTAAGATGTTTAATGAGAAAAGTATATTCTTGTAGACATGGACTAATTTTACTTTGTGAGTTCACAAATCGTAAGGCGTCATGGTCCGAAAGGAGAATAAACTCCTTGGGAAGGAGATAGTGCCGCCAATGTTGGAGGCATCGAATTACTGCGTAAAATTCCCTATCATAATTTGAATAGTTTAATTTAGGGCCAGCAAGCTTCTCACTAAAATACCCAACCGGGTGACCCGCTTGACTCAACACACCACCAATGCCTATCCCAGAAACGTCACAGGACAGCTCAAAAAATTTGCCAAAATCAGGCAATCGTAACACAAGTGCTTCCGACATTCGGGTCTTGATGGTTTGAAATGCCTTAGTAGCCGATGTAGTTCATTTAAAATCTCTCTTCTTTAAGCAATCCGTGATGGGCGACATAATACTACTAAAGTCACAAATGAAGCGACGGTAAAAAGTGGCAAGACCATGAAAACTTCTCACTTCACTTATGATAGTGGGCTCGGGCCAATCTTTAATAACTTGGACCTTCTTTGGATCAACAAGAATACCCTCCGAACTCACTATATACCCAAGAAACTCTATTGAACTTACCAAAAACGTACATTTTTTTATGTTAACGAATAATTTTTCCGCCCTTAACGTCGTAAGGAGTAATCTTAATTGAGATTCATGATCATGCGGAGAAGTGCTAAAAACCAAGATGTCATCAAAATATACCACAATAAATTTGCCCATGAAGGTTTGTAGCACATGAGTCATCGTCCTTAGGAAAGTGCTTGGAGCATTAGATAGTCCAAACAGCATTATGAGCCATTCATACAACCCATCTTTGAATTTAAAAGCTGTCTTCCATTCATCCCCCTCCCTAATTCAGATTTGGTGATATCCACTTCTAAGATCCAGCTTGGAGAAAATTGTCGCCCCCGCTAACATATCAAGTAAGTCATCCAAACGAGGGATGAGAAACCTATATTTAACGGTGATCTTGTTTATAGCTCTACTATCTACGCACATCCTCCACGTTCCCTACTTCTTAGGGGCTAACAGGGCGGGAACGACACACGGGCTCTTGCTATATACCGAATGAGTCCCTTAGATAATAAATCGGAAATTTGTTTTTGCAATTCCTGATGTGCTTAGATTTGGACTTAGCGGCTAAGTGTTTTTCAAGATCTAGGGCTGCGTTGAAGGTGGTGCTCAAGTCGGTGTGACCGTAGCGTAAGAGCTTCTTTTGGATGTCATAGTTAAGACCCTTACGAAACCTAGATAGGGTAACTTCCGGTATTTCGTGGACCTCACATCGGACCATCTTATCCTTGAGATCTCCCATATAATCGGCTACGGACCTTTCGCCTTGCCGAAGGGCAGCTAACTCATCGAACATTTGAGTGCGATGATAGGAGGGAACGTATTGATCCTTGAGAAGATTTTTCATAACATGCCAACCGACAGGGGGAACACCATTCTCAGCTCCGAAACGTCGCTCCTCATTTAACCAAAATACTTTGGCTCGTCCTGTTAATTTCATCCTAGCCACTTGAACTTTCTGGGGGTCCACTAGGCGATGTCATTCAAAATAGCACTCCATATCCATAATCCAATTTAGAAAAATTTGCGGCTCGCCTAAACCGTCATACGTGGGGGCATTTATTTTAATGGTGCGAGTAAGGTCGACGTCTCGTTCAGGGCGACGTGGTTGTGGACGTGCACGTGGAGACAAATCATCGTGGTCATCGACCTCATTATGGGGGTGACGGTTGGGTGGCCTAGGACCTCTAGGTGGTGAGGGGGTTCGGTTGACCAAAAGTTGGGCCATCATTTCCCGAAGCTCCCCCAATTATTGATTCATCTCAAAGCGTAGTGCATCAACTAGAGTGGAGTTTTGAGTTGGGTGTCGGTCCTCGACCATACTCGACGAGGATGTGTGATGCTCGCGTCCGAAGGTTGTGTGATACTCGTGACCGGACCTAGTAGGCATACGATGAGTGAGAAAATAATTTTTTGTTTTTGTAGGAAAATAAAATTTTGGTGCACAAGTGAGGCCTAGCATGAAATAATGCGGACCGGGGCCAAGTGAAGAAATTGGCCAACCACGTTCCCAAAAATGAAGAAAGTAGAACGTGTGTGCATACAGATAAGAAAGTAACGCGGGAGGACCGACAAAGATTAAGAAATCTTTGCGCTGAAGTCTGATACCAAATTTGATGCAGGCTAGTCCCACTGACACGACTTAGATGATCGGAAAACTCAAAACTCACTCTCTCGCGCAACTAAGACGTATCCACACCGAATTGTGTTATTGTCAATCGCAAGCTAACTCGAAGGTTCGCAAATCCTCTAGAGATTAAATAAGGGCTATAGGCCAATATTTGCTCAGACGAAATGGACCTACACGATCCGAACGGTTGTGTTGTACCAAAAGAGATCCACCAAAAACAAATCGATGCACAAGATGGTTGATCTCTCCCAACAAAAGAAAAGCGACGGAAAATCAAATCCTTAGAACGCTAAATAAATCAAGAGTTTCAACAACATATATTCCGGAGAAAACCACGATGCAATCTAGGCTTCGAAAATAACGCCACTGTTTCCTTGACAAGAAATAATAGGAATGAATCACATACGAGAGGAGGATGGAAACTCGTTACCCACGCTCGAGGAGGTTGACACGAGGCGAATCGCTCTACTACGACTCCACCGGAGACACACCGAGCGGTTGAGTTTCTCCAACGCTTCAATAATGTCGCCTTACGGAGCTCCCAACGGCGGAGCGGCATTCGAAACCAAGCGGGTCGGCCGGAGTTTGAGCAGAGCGAACTGCAGTTGCTGGATCGGGCCGGGCGGCGGCAGAACCAGTGAGGGGAGTCAACGCTATGCACGCGGGAAAGGGGTGGAGTCGTACCACCAGGGAGAAATTGCCGGAGTCACACCGACGAATGGAGGCGGCGAGTCACATGCCGAGCGGGAGGAGGGAGACGACAACGTCACGCTGCTTCACACGGAGCGAACCCTAAGAAGAAAGCTCACGGCCTTTTTTTTTTCTTTTGTCCAAATCTCATCTGCCTTCTGCATTTCATCAACGGCCTAAATATAAGGTTCTTTACAAAGCATCTTGGGCCTCTTGGCCATTCATCAAGAGGCCCAATCCAAACCATTCAACCCAAGCAAGTAAATGATAACAAAAATTAAATATGCAGGGAATATAAAAATGCAGAAAAAGATTAAGAAATATGACGTTTAATATGATGGGATGCATATTAAAACGTCACGTGGACGAGTGTGGCCGCGAGTAGTGGTTGTAGCGTTGGATAATGCGGCGGTCTTCAAGGTCAACATGGCGCCACAAATCTTTAACATGATGCCGCAAATAAATGTTGAATCCATGAGTTATGAGGTTGCACGCGGTCGTGCACGGAGGTCGTAGCGACGAACATCTTTGTTCTCTTGATTTGTGTGGCGATACGGCCGCGAGCGGAGGTTGTAGCGGCAGATATCTTCAATCATTGGCGGCTCGGCGCCATCAGAGCATCCTTGAATTGTCCCCAGGTCAAGATGGCAGAATTGGGGAGACAGTGACTCTAAAGCCACCAGGTGCACGCGTCCTCGTCAACTGGTAGGCCGCAAGAAGAACCTTCTGAGCTTCAGGAACTCCAGCATACTCAAATTACATCTCCATCTGAGAGAGCCACTCAGAAATGATGAAGTAGTTTCGATCACCATTGTAGGACGACAGATTCAGCCTCTTGAACGCCAAAGTATCTGCCATCGCTACAGGAGGATCAGCCCGACTTAACACAAGCGTGGCCACTAGGATGACAACATGCGAGCCGGTTCTAGAACCAGTTGTTGGAGGGGTGGCTCCAAGAGTGGTGGTGATAGTAACTCCAGTTGTCCCTGCGCTGCCGGAACCAGGGGCTGGAGCAGGTGTCTGGCAATCCTCTTCAGGCGAGGGAGACGATCCAGAATCCGCCTCAACAGCTGGGCAGTATCGTCTCCAGAAGCGTCTCCCGCAGAAGAGGAAGTCTGCTTGCGTTGCGATCTCGTAGGAGCCATCTAAAAAGAAACACAAAAGAATCGAGTAAGAGAAACAGTCGAGCTAAACAAATAGGGTTGAATTAGAGGTTCTAGCATTCTAATACTGTTGGATACGTAAATCATGTAATAGTTATAACATTTTCATTGGACAACTGTAAGTAATGACCATAAAATCGCGTGCGATAGAAAATGATTTGTAAAAATTCATGTGTGTATAATCGTCATCTGGGAGGACAACGAGTATAAACACAAAGATGTAGTTTTGTATTGCACTGATGCCGAGTTTGGTGTGAGAAGAAGTGCTGTTAGAGAGGACGTTACAGGGATGGTGGGACGAGGGAGAAGAGGAGGTGGAGCTGGGGCTGATGGAGTGGAGTGAAATGGTTGGTCCACAAGAAATGTGACATCCGCGGAAATGGCCTGTTTGCCATTGGTGCGAGAGTAACACACATAACCTTTTGAGTGCGGGAGTAGTCAGCGAACATATATTTAGTCGCATGAGGAGCAAATTTGTCAGTAGGCGGTTCAAGATTATGAACATAATAGGTACACCCAAACACACGTGAGGTGAGGGGGAAATGAGACTTGGACGAGAAAAGTAGACTAAATGGAGACAAAAAAGTCGAGTATGGAGGAGAGAATGCGATTTATGAGGTGACAAACGGTAGATACAACAAAGTTTCAATATATTGTGGGAACCTGCATTTGAAACATGAGTGACCGGGCAACATCAAGATGGTGTTGTTTTTTCTGCTCGACCACACCATTTTATTGGGAAGAATAAGCGCAAGATGTTTGATGGATAATCCAAAATTCAGTACACAGATTGGAGAACGTCCTGCCGGTATATTCACACGCATTATCTGTGCGAATTACTTTCAACGTAACAAAGAACTGTGTACGTGTCTCAGTAATAACGACACGAAAACAGAGGTAAGTTCCGTGCGATCGCGAAGAAAATATTAGCAGGTTAGGCGTGAATAATCATCAATAAAAGTAACAAAGTAATGATAGTCGGAAACACTCGGGGTTTTATATAGACCCCAAATATCAGAATGTACTAAGGATAAAGGAATATCACTCTGAGTACAAGTATGATGAAAAGAAATACGATACTGTTTGCCAAATATACAAGATTCACAAGGAAACTCTTGAAGAGGGACATCAAGAAGAGTTTTCTGGAGAATCTGGAGGAGAGCATGCCCAAGACAATGATTTCAATCAACAAAAGAGATCACAGAGAGAGCAGTAGGAGGAACATCCAAGAGATAGAGCCCATTAGACAACCGCCTTTTACCAATGATATTCTGCGTTTGACGATCCTGCACAACAAAGGAGGAAGGAGAGAATGTTATACAACAATCAAGTTTCTGAGTAAGACGGCTAACAAATAACATATTAAACGGTGATCCCAAAACATGAAGAATCGCGGATAGAGAGAGAGTCAGTGTGAGAAGCATATCAACAGCACCAAAAACAGGGGTGGTGACACCATTGACCACAATAATGAACTTGGGGTAGGCAGATGACAAGTACTGAGGTGGTTTCTGCGGAGTGATATGATGTGTGGCACCCGAGTCCATAATCCAGTGGGAGCTTTAAGAGAGACAAGATATACCTTCTTTGGATACGGAAACAACTGAACCAGATGAACGACTAATCACTCCTTGGAGATGTTGGAGCTGGGCGTGGAGAGCATCAATGTCGCTCTGTGTGGAAGAGTGAGGATCTGCAGTAACAGTCGCAATAGTAGTGTGATTAGGATCAACTGTAGTGGATGCAGTAAGATGAGGAGGCAAACCATGCCTGCGATAGCGGGTGGCCTCAAGATGACCATTCCGACCGCAATAAGTACATTTAACAAAGGTGCGTCCAGTACGTACTCATCTCCAAGACATGTTGCGGCCGCCACTAGCCTATGAACTGCGAGGCAAAGGAGCAGAGAGAGGCCGCTGGAGAAGAACCAGAGAGTGTCCCAGGAACATCCGGTGGTGGGGTAACCTTAAGCAACATAGAACAAACATCTGACAGAGAGGGAGCGGTAGACGAGGAAAGAATCTGAACACGAACACTGAACACTGTGGAGATGGGAAAGAACATGGGTCATCATCATAGCAATCCCAACAACTTCCTTCTGTGCCTGTTGCGTAACCAGATCCGTCGTGGGAGGCTGATGCTGTATCCATGCCTCAACCAGAGTCTTGACCCGTGCAATAAAGGAGGTCAAATCACCCGTGGCCCCAAGGTCATGGGTTTGAAGATCAGTGTTGATGTCAAAGAGATGCTGGAGGCTGTACTTGCCAGAATAAAGAGAGTGAAGTTCCTCCCACATAGCTTTGGCCGTCTCATGGTACATGGCCATCCGATATGCCTCAATGTCCATGGAATTGAGGATCCATGATTAGACCTGTTTGTCATCACGGAGCCATTCGTCAGTGGGTGCAGTAGGAGGGGCCCTTGTTAGATGATGGAGAAGACCTTTAGTCTGCAGTACACGATGAACAGAGTGCACCCACTCCACAGAATTTTGCTTCCCGCTGAGAGAGATGGTGGTAATCTGAAACTCATCACGAACTTCAGGAAGGGGAGTAGCTGCACGGGCAGGAAGAGAGGAGGCCACCATTGAGTCAATGGAGGAATGGTAAAGACAAGAAGATCACCCTCTGTGGATAAAAGGAAGTTGCAGGTAGTGGTTGCGGGTAGAGGTTGCGACTAGAGCTAGCGGGTAGAAAGTGCGGGTAAAGGTTACGGGAGTTGCGGGTAGAAGGTTGTGAGTAGAAAGGTTGCTAGAATAAAGGGAGAAGGTTGCGGGTAAAGGCAGGTGGAAGGTGCGGGTAGAAAGTGCGGGTAGAAGCAGGTGGAAGGTGCAGGTAGAAACTGCTTGTAGGTAGTCAGCGGACAGAAGATGCACAAGGCAGAGAGAACTAGCAGAGGCAAAGAATCGCGATAATATGTTGCGATAAGAGATGGCAGCGACTTGAAGCAGGCGATGCAGACAGAAGGAAGCAACGGATTGAGGAGCATGTAGAAATAGACATGATGGAGAAAATTAAACAAATTTTATTAATATCTCTAATGAGATCCACTTTACAAGACTTTATACACTTCTATAGGAAGTGAGAGATGAGATAATTCCCAATTCAATGATGTGAGACTAAACACTATTACACTTTGGCTTCTAGATGGGCTTTCATAATGGGCTTTTCCTTTTCTTCTAAGATCTTCTAACAGATATCATTATTACAGAGAGTGATCAAAATCATATCGTGGTTGTTAAAAGTGGCATGGCTATTGCATTGAGGTGATCATATTATATTAAGGACTTTGGTTTATTATATTATTTTCCTTGAATTGAGGTGATCATATCCAAAGGTGTTCACACTTCAGAGAAAATATGTCCTTGATATGAGTGTTTAGGGTCAAACCAGGGGATAAGCATATTGACCCTAACTATAATATATATTACAATGGCTCATGCAGTAAATAACCTTTGTCGTCCTTTGCATTCTCAAATATCTTAAGAAGGCCCCGGGAAGGGGTATTTTTTTTAATGATCATGGACATCTGAACTTGTCCGGTTATTGTGATGTTGCGTTCCCCAACGATAGAAAATCGACTAGTAAGTACTTTATATTTATTGGAGGGAACCTTGTTACTTGGAAATGTAAGAAATAAATAGTTGTAGCCAAGACTTCATTTGGTAGAGCGATTGCGAATGTAAGTGAGCTATTGTGAATGCATGTTTCTAAATGGAGCTGTTGGAAACTGGTTGATGCAAATGAAGATCTGTTTGGATAGTCAGTGTTTGCAGAGCTGTTTAGAACAAAAAACCATTTCGCTAAATACAGTGTTTGGATATTATTTGTTATAAATTTATGAAAGTGTTATCAATATAAAATATATCAACTCGAGAACTACACACTTACACACAAAAATAGAAGACATATATTCATCAACGATTGCATGAACTCAAAATACATGTAAACATCAAAATATCAAAAACTCGAAATATATCTGTTGACTATGCAGATACTCTAAACACGTTCAAGCTCTGTGTAGTTGTTCGACAATGGATTCATGCAATGCTACCATCTCATCCACCCATACTCGAATCCCTCTAACATGGTCTCCACTTGAGCTTTCATTAATTTATCATGTTCTTCTCTGAAGGCCCACTGGGTAAATGAAATGCTCATCTTCATCAAAAGCACGAAAATGAGTGTCTGAGCGGGATGGTTGTCTGCAAATGTAATTATGCAAAATAATGATTGCAATCACAATGTCTCGTTGTTTTGTCAAACTGTATGAGAACATATCCCTAAGTATCTTTCACTTCTTTTTCTATACTCCGATTGAACGTTCTATAACGTCGCGCAAGGACGAGTGAGTCTGATTGGATATTTCCCGACGTCCTTGTATAAGCCTACTACCCCTTTCTAAAATCAGGTAAATGATATCGTGTACCTGAGTATGGTTTTAAAAACCACGTTGTAGTGGATATCCAACATCTACTACATAATATTTACCTGAAAAATTAAATATTTTTTGAGTGAATAATAGTGACCATAACAAAAAATAGTCTTAAAAATTTCTCATAAAAAAGTCTCAAGATATAAAAGGCTCACCTGGTGGCGGATACGAGAAATTATAACTCGGGTCCATAAGAGCACGTTGAAATATACAAGTATCATGAGTAGAACCCTCCTAACCTGCTAATGTCGAAGTGAAACACATGTTGAAAGCACAAACCGTCATAACATTCTGCATTGTTGTGCCATGCCGACCAATGTAGGAAACTTATTGATTAACAAAAACTCGAGCATCCACATGTGTTTCATCAATATCTCTTATACAGTCTTTAAAAATGAGATGTATCGAGCATCATTTAAGATTTGTGAAATATCACTGAAAATATGATCTACATGTCTAATTACATCAGAAGATAGTTTCCTAATTGCAGTGATACCCCTTGCGAAAAATCTACTTATAGTTTCTGTAGAGTGTTGAAATCGTTCACTTGCCAGTTGCATTGGTACATTATGGCCTAAAATGTGCAATGTAATAACAAGCACTTCACGTGGTAGAGTTCTCCTGGATCCTTGAAATCCATATTGTTGTGTGAGAAGTGTTAGTAAATCACTAAATATTACCTTCGACATTCTGAAGGAACTGAAAAATCTAAGTGGGTGTCCATTGAGAAGTTCACCGACCCATCTAGCTCCTGTTTGGCTTGATGTCATGCATGATCTATTAGATGACCCAATAGGCCTGGTTAATTGAAAACCCGCATATGTTATAAATGGTTGCCCACCGAGTGCTTTATTACGATAAAACCAATCAGCTACTTGCTGTCGAGTCTCCTCAGTAGAGTTGTCAGTGTGATCCGAGGATAACATTACACTGCTGCGACAATTTTAAAATGAATAAAGCATTAACCATCGAGTGCAACTACATAATAGTGTTGAAACAACAAAATAAACCTAGCAACGAAAGTCCATTATATAGTGCATCACATCAAAATAAACATAACAATAAAAGTCCCAAAGAAGAAACAAACATAACAAACATATAATATCTCTGATCATAAAAAAACAAAAAAACTACTACTCCGCTCGTTCTCCATAACAAACCTGCAACCATTTAAGATGCTGATCCTTTCGAATGCTCATAACGGTTTCTCGATTATGTTTCTCTCTCAGAAACATAGTGTAGTAGTAAAGTCGAACTGTGAATCATCCATAACCTCTGTCATAGTTTCGGGCTCTGAAATAGCCTTAGGAATGGTGTATAATAAGGATGAAGATATCTGGATGCGAGGCGGCTCTTGCATGCAACGCCCAATAATGTGTGATGTTTCAGTTATCTCATCCATTAACGAACTCCTATGCCGTCAGAGAAGAAGAGCCATGAGCCGGAGAAGAACAACCCTGCGCCGGAGAAGTGAAACATAATTTTGCGAATAGTTTTGAGGTATTCTTTCCACCAATCTTCTCTAACTAAAAAATGCATACTTTGAGGCGTTCTTTCCACCAATCTTCTGAAGCAACAATAGTTTTGCGAATTGGATCCCAGCCCAAACCCGTCTCACTTCCCTTAAGCTCTCCCCACAACTTCTAATCTTTCTTTAGCTGATCCCACTTGTTTTTCGTTTGATTCTGATCATACGACTTTCTGGTGCGAGCCAAGAAATTTGTTATCAAGTTATTTCACCCATCCTTATTAAAGTGTGGTTGAGCGATTACCCAACTCAATTTCTTTCAAACACAAGTCACAAAAAATCAGAGCATTGTTGGCCTCCCAATTTGCACTAACACCGTCTTCTTTATATTTACCCATATGCCTACACAAATCTACACATACTCACAATCAACACATTCACTGAAATGAGCGCTTAAGCCTACACAAATCTACCATTAGCACACACACATTACAGACACACACACAACACATACACATACACATACATACACAACACATACATCACAAAACACAGCACATACACAACACACTCAAAACAGACAATATACACAAAACACACATCTCACACTTTACATACATGCACACACACAACGCATACACGACACACACACACTGCTCACAAATCAAACACATTACATACATGCACACACACATTACATGTTGAAGCCAAAAAAGACCCCAACGGGAGTTCAAAACAGGGGTGCAGCCAACACCTACTTCTCTCAAGCCTCAACCCTCGACTAGATTCAAAGGTCCCTGGACTGACCCAAAGCCTCAGCAGGGAGGTCCCACCTCACACCCGGAAGATCTCTGAGAGCTTCCCCTCCAAAGCCAAAAGCTGGGCTAGGAGCTCCTCAAAAAGCACTGGAAATTGGAAGTTTATGAAAGCTTGCCTTCTAAAGAGCCCTTATGGGTCTATTTATAGCCTTTGCTGACCTGAGATTACTGAAATGCCCTTGGTTGATCTGCCAATAGCCAAATCCCGCTGTTTATCCTGATGGTATAGGGGTAATTTCGCCTGAGGGCAATTAAGTCATTTTACCCAAGGCCCCTGACCCTACTCGGTGAGAGCTCTGAGCCGAGAGTCTTCTGCCCAGAGCCCGGCGCAAGCGTTCTCGCCTACTTATAGGCGAGAGCTCCTTTGAGATTGGAGCTTGGCGCAAGCGCAAGCGTTCCCGCGTTGGCTGCGTTCGACGATCTGGATTCGACGATTTGGCTGCGCCCGACGATCTGTGTTCGACGATCGTCGAGCGCGGGGAGCTTTGTAGGCGAGGGGGCTTGGCTCTAGCACAAGCGTTCCCGCCTACTTGGGCGAGATCTTCTTTATGGCGAGAACTCCTCTGGCTAACCTAATTGTGACTGTTGGTGCCTCCTGGTCTGACTCAGCGAATATGAGGTTGTACACAATCCCCGCTCTTTTTGAGCTAGCTCTGCGCTCGAAAAGACACATCCAACACATAAATATTCGCTGAGCACGTGTCAACATCAGGGAATCTTTCGGTGGGCCGTACGGTGGCTATAAATATGTGCTGAGAGACGGCCATAATTCTGCCCTCGAATCGTCATTCTTCATATGTGTTCTCGCCTCCCCACGCGATGCCTTCCAAGCGCGCCGACAAACTGCTTCCGCAGGATCTCCAAGACCGTATTGATGCGGCACAGGCGCGAGCCGAGGCTAATAGCGCCTTGGTTGCCCCCTGGTTGTCGAGAAAGTCGTCAGCTGCCGAGCCTTCTCAGCCCAACAAGAAAAAGAAGAAGGCGAAGACGGTCCAGCGAGATCTGCCCCATGAGAATAGGATCCCGCCTACCCCGACCCCAAGTCGCGCGGATGATACCTCTCCGCAGAAGGTATGTCTGATTCGCTAATCATTGAATCCACTAGTTGCTTTGTAGCTGACGCGATACTTCTCGCAGGAAACGGTTCCCGACATCGCCAGGTCCCCGCGGGAACCCTTAGACCCATCATCTCGGCCCCTTGTGGACCAACCGCGGGTCTCAGAGGTGGCTCCTCCGCCTGACCCGAGAACTGCAGGTAACTTTTCCATTCTCGCTCTTAACTTACATCTCAGAACGCTGAATTGTCCTCCCGCAGCGCCAGCTTCCGCCCAGCTGGGTCCCGCTACCCGGGAAAACGAAGCAAGGGCTGCAAATCAGTCTGCCCTCGCGGTTGATTCCTCCATACCGGCGGGAGGGATGGCTGCCGAATCTTCTGCAGCTCCCCAGGATGCCAGCCGTCCCGCGGGAGTGGATAACTCTCCCCTGCTTCCGGCCAAGCCGGGATCACCACTCGCACAATCTTCCCCCCGGGAAAAGGGAAGCCAATCCACCTACTCTTTGGAACTGAGGGGGGGGGGGGGGGGGGGGGGCTGGGCCTTCTCGCTTGCCGTCGACCGGGGGTTCTCACCATACTGCAGGTATGCGGTATGTCCATAACGGTCTCGCTTAATTCTCGCCCTAACCGTGGAAATCTTTTGTCAGGGGATCTGGGCTCGCGGTCGGGAGCTGATGGAGAGGATGAAGAAGATGAAGAAGACGAAGGCAGAGAGGGGGAGGACGGCGAGAGCTCCCCCTTCCCCTCATCTGACGAGATGGAGGAGATCTTGACTAGCGCCGGGAGCGCTAAAAGACGGGGTAAGAAGGTTGCCACTGTCCTGTCGAAGCTTATCCGGCGGGAGCGGACCCACGACTCCGTGGCGAGAGAGTTCCGCCAGTCGGTGGAGAAGAGGCTGGAGGCTCTGGAGCGGGATTACTTCATCGGCGAGACGGATCGGTCAGGTGGGCCTACCGCGGGGTCGTCTCCCGAAAGGTGCATCACGCGGATCGGAGACCTGTCTTGCCGGATCAACTTGGGATGCACCGTCTTGTCGTCCTACTTCAACCCGCAGGCGCCACCGAGGACCAGACAGCGGGAGCGAGGACGATGGAGGTGGGAACCCTACTGACTGGCGAGACCTCACCCTTCCTTGCCCCCGGCCTTCCCCTTCTCCGATGTACCCCGTTATTTTCATGTCTTAACTGATAACTTTGATATTAATGTTGTTACTTTCTATTTAGCTCTCGCTTGGCGGGAGTAATAACGCTGCTTGTTATTATTATTATTCTTTACAAAGCTCTCGCTCGGCGAGAGTGACTTTGCTTCCGCATATTTTACCTGTCGTGTGTCAACTCATAATGCTTATGTTAATCATCTGTCAGTCACTATCAAACTTGGGCAGGAAAACGAAGCGCCGCCGACTTGGGGCGTGATGGCTGTACGCCCGCCGCCTTTTTGAAAACAGTCATGATGATCATGGCTTCCTATAAATAGAGGGTCCACCTACTACATTTATTTCTCCGATTCGAATCTTCTCTTTTCTCTTGTCGCTTTCGCGGTTTGTCAAAAGCTCTCGCTTGCTTTCGCCTCCTCTTCCCATTCTCGCACAGTTCTCGCTCTCGCCTCCCTCCTAAAGACCTCGCCTACAACTTCAACACGATGCCGGGCGGAAGCGAGGGACGTTCAAATTGCGCGGAAGCCTTTCAGAAGCACCTGTTTCCCTCCTGCACCCTTACCGTGGACGAGTTCAACCTGACCCAAACTCGCTACGTTCCCGCCGGCTTCACCGCGCGGAACCCCGACAACCACGATAAGGTAAACAGCGCGGGGGAGGGGGAACTTGCCATCCCCCTTGAGCACTTTGAGGTGGGCTTCCGCCTCCCGCTATGGCCCGAGATGCGCCAGGCCCTCCGGTATTACGGAGTGGTTCCCGCTCAACTGAATCCAAACTCGGTCGCGATTCTGGTGGCTTTCATCTGCTACATGCGATCCGAGAGGATCGAGTTCAGCCTTCCGATCTTCCGGAAGCTGTTCACCTTCCGCGCCAAAGGAGGGGTGGTCTTCTTTTCAGGGCAGCTGCTGAAGACCATCGGTCTCGCCAACAAACACCACCACTAGGGCGAGAGGTTTATTTTCGTTTCCGGCGATTTCGGGAACGTGCCTCTCGCGCCCATTCAATATGAGGACGCCGCCTACAAGCCGCCCTCCTTGGGTTCTTCGGAACCAAGGACTTCGACGTCCTCTTCCTCCGGCGAGACGTTGATTCACTCCTCCCCGTGCCTCCGGGCGAAGGTAAGGTCTCGCCTTTGTCTCGCTATTCCCTTCTTAAGGTTAGAACTGAGTGTTGTTGCTTTCGCAGGAGAGCGTGAGATCCCCCTACACGAACCCTTTGACGAGGCTCGCGCTGCCGGAAGCCAACCCGTGAAAGACCCGCTGGATCTCGCAAAGGCCGCGACGCAAGCTTGCCGGGACGAGCCGGCCCCGCCTCCTTCAACCGGCGCCGGGAAGCGAAAGCCCGGCGCCCCTCTGCCCCCACCGATCAAGAGGCCCAAAATAACTGACGCTGAGAAGGGTAAAGCCGTTGTGGTGCCGCCCTCTCAACCTCTCGCTGCGGGACCGCTCTTTTGAAGAGATCCTGCAGGTCGTCAGCGAGATCGCGGCCACCAGAGGTGGCGCCGAGGCCCCTGCCGAGAACCCCCCGGCCCCTAGTGGAGCAGATGGCGAGGGAGCCGCCGCCGGGACCTCCGGCCAGTCTCCGCCTGGAGAGGTGCCGCGGGGCCACCGCAATTTTGGTCTCGGCACAAAGTGTCTTGACGCGGAGAACAAACCGCTCCTTCAGTGGGACCCTGATACCAACAGGGTCTCGATCTCATCTCTTCTCCCCAGCTGGGCGGAGCGAGATGAGGTCACCAGCGAGGCCTTCTCCCTGGGCTACGACCTCTACAGCCGGGAGAACGCCAGCGTCTATGACAGGATGACCACCAGGCTCTTGGCTTATAACTCCACCCGCGCTCTGATGCGCGGACTGGAGCTTGCGCATATGTGTGCTCGCCGGAGCATCACCATCGACTGCAACTTCCAGGATATGTTCAAGGCCAGGGAGGGTGCGGTGGCTGAGGCGGCTGCCTTGAAGAAGGAGCTAGAAGACGCCAAACAACAGCTGTCTTCACGCCGGGCGGAAGAGGTAAGCGAGACCTTTCACGGCGCTAGCTCTCGCCACTGCAGATTTCAACTTCATTCTTTTTCTTTCATGCTAACTTCTCGCTATACAGGATTCCGCTCAAGCCGCGGCGCTTCGCGCGGAGCTGGCCCAGGAGCGATACGAGAGCGTCCTGTTGAGGGACCAGATCCTGCGCCTGGAGGCGAATGCGCCCCCTCCTATGGACGAAAGGTTGAAGAGCCGCTATTACTCCGTCTACGATATCGACAAGCTCCTCCAGGCCAACGCGCAAGCGACCGTCAAGCTGACCTTGGAGACGCTGCGAGATGTCGGATGCCTGGACGGGAGGGGCAAGATCATTACCGCTCAACAGCTCGTCCCCTGGCTCTTCGAGCCTGTCCCGAAGCCCCCGGGCGCGCCTGATACCCCGCCCTCGGATGTCCCGAAATCCCCTCCCGCGGGTGGCGAGACATCCGGGGAGAGCTCAGGCGAGAGCTCTAGCGGGAGTTCAAGCGGGAGCTCTGAGGGGTATAGCTTGTCTCCCTGAGGGGCCCCCTTTTTCTCTTTTCTTTTCGCCTTAGTGTAAAGAGCGAGATGCTCTAAACTTGTAATTATATAAAATGCATTGTAAATGTTTCATTGTAAATGTGTCATTGTCCTGTTCTTATTGTGAATGCGCTTGATGTAATTGCTGTGGCCGAGTGCTTCTTAAGCACGCTTTCGCTGAGGCCCTCGGCCTCCCTAGGGTAGTCTCCCTTAGTGATGGATATGTGGGAACCTGCCGAAAGAGCTCAGGGCTTAGACGTTTCGCTTCCGCACTCTGCCGAATACCGTCTGCCGGGAACATTGTTCGCGGGCCCTTTTAGACGAGGCCGTGCCCCTTTAGCTTGTGCAAACTGTCTGAAGCTTTCGCCCAACACCTCTCGCTGTCCGTCCAAGATACCGTCAGGAGTCTTCTCGCCGAGAGCTTCCTTTTGCGAGATCTCTTTGGCGAGGATTTTCCTGCCGAGATCTCCTTTGGCTGAGGCCTCTTCTGTCTGAAGGGGCCTTACCTCTTTTTCATTCTGTGGTGGGTTTCTTGCCTTGCTCAGAGCATCCAAGTCGGAGTATCTCCTAGGATCAAAAACTTCCCTCCCCCAGTCGAGCCTCCGAACCTGCCAGCTAGATGAGAGCCTGCGCAGCGGGTCTACCTGGGGCCGAGCCGAGCTCGGGGTGCCGATGAAGTTCTCAAACCAAACCTATCCCCCACAGGCGAGCCTTCGGACCTGCCAGCTAGATGAGAGCCTGCGCAGCGGGTCTACCTGGGGCCGAGCCGAGCTCGGGGTGCCGATGAAGTTTCCTCAAACCAAACCTATCCCCCACAGGCAAGCCTTCGGACCTGTCAGCTAGATGAGAGCCTGCGCAGCGGGTCTACCTGGTGCCGAGCCGAGCTCGGGGTGCCGATGAAGTTCTCTAACCAAACCTATCCCCCACAGGCGAGCCTTCGGACCTGCCAGCTAGATGAGAGCCTGCGCAGCGTGTCTACCTGGGGCCGAGCCGAGCTCGGGGTGCCGATGAAGTTCTCAAACCAAACCTATCCCCCACAGGCGAGCCTTCGGACCTGGCAGCTAGATGAGAGCCTGCGCAGCGGGTCTACCTGGGGCCGAGCCGAGCTCGGGGTGCCGATGAAGTTCTCAAATCAAACCTATCCCCCACAGGCGAGCCTTCGGACCTGCCAGCTAGATGAGAGCCTGCGCAGCGGGTCTACCTGGGGCCGAGTCGAGCTCGGGGTGCCGATGACGTTTCCTCAAACCAAACCTATCTCCCACAGGCGAGCCTTCGGACCTGCCAGCTAGATGAGAGCCTGCGCAGCGGGTATACCTGGGGCCGAGCCGAGCTCGGGGTGCCGATGACGTTTCCTCAAACCAAACCTATCCCCCACAGGCGAGCCTTCAGACCTGCCAGCTAGATGAGAGCCTGCGCAGCGGGTCTACCTGGGGCCGAGCCGAGCTCGGGGTGCCGATGACGTTCTCAAACCAAACCTATCCCCCACAGGCGAGCCTTCGGACCTGCCGGCTAGATGAGAGCCTGCGCAGCAGGTCTACCTGGGGCCGAGCCGAGCTCGGGGTGCCGATGACGTTCTCAAACCCAACCTATCCCCCACAGGCGAGCCTTCGGACCTGCCAGCTAGATGAGAGCCTGCGCAGCAGGTCTACCTGGGACCGAGCCGAGCTCGGGGCGCCGATGACGTTCTCAAATCAAACCTATCCCCCACAGGCGAGCCTTCGGTCCTGCCAGCTAGATGAGAGCCTGCGCAGCGGGTCTACCTGGGGCTGAGCCGAGCTCGGGGTGCCGATGACGTTCTCAAACCAAACCTGTCCCCCACAGGCGAGCCTTCGGACCTGCCAGCTACATGAGAGCCTGCGCAGCGGGTCTACCTGGGGCCGAGGCGAGCTCGGGGTGCCGATGACGTTTGATGAGTACGATTATGATAGGCTTTTTACTATCATAATTGTAATCATGTCTACCATTTCCTGCCCCTTTTGTGTTGATTTCATGATAATAGCAAAGAAACTGTCGTATCATAGATAGAAGAGCGTATTTAGAAGTCTTTGACAGTTCTTATAATAAACCATTTACTGAGTCTATCATTTTTCTATTGCAGGTAATGCCAACCAATGGACCTAAAAGTCTCGGAGCAAACAGAGGAGTTCACGGAGTCTACATGGCTGATGACAGGACAAAAATTTGGTGCACACGGCCTGACACACGGCCGTGTGCCTACCCGTGTCCTATGCACCTGGAGCTGAAGAGTTTGGGCGCAGACGATGGAACCTCACACGGCCAGACACACGCCCGTGTGCCTACCCGTGTCAGCTTTGCACACGGCTGACAACCAACCCGTGTCTGAAGAACACGTCCGCACACACGGCCGTGTCCATACCCGTGTCATCTGACACGGCCCACTACCAGACACGCCTGCTCGTGGGGAACCGTCCAGGAACCGCCTAGGAACCGTCCACACGGCCTGCCACACGGCCGTGTGCGACCCCGTGTCTGACCTGTTTGCAAGGGAACTATAAATTTCCTGTAGAAAAATTTGTTTAGAACTTTTGGATCATTTCTGGATTGGAGAACTGCTGGAGGCCGAAGGGGAGCATCCAAGACAAGTAGGATTGAAGGGTATTCTTATGTATTTTTATTTAATCATTAACCCCTTTGAATCCTTCCCTTATCTTGATGATTCATCTTCAATTTATGTTTTAATTTGCATGAATTTCTCTTTGAACATTATAGTAATCATGTATCACCTTGTTTATATTACATTTGTAGTATTTTATTTGTGTTTATGCTTACAAACAAAGAGTTTAATCCTCCTTATGAATTACTTATTTGTTTTACACAGTTTGCAATTGGCTAGATTGAGAAATTGGTTCTTTGCAATGCTTTTGGTATGTCCATATTGTGATGATAACTCCCTTTGTAATTCAAACTTTATGATCGAGAGATATTTTGTTTGGAAAATTAGAACACGAATAAAAGAATTCATGTTAATTTAGCGATAACATTCATGAATTTATGTAGTAATAAAGGTATTTTGCTTAATGCGAACTTGAGTGTTGTGAATTGTTCGAGAGAAAATTTACTATCTTAGGTTTAGATTTGGAATTGTTCGAGAGAGAATTTTGATGAAAAATTAACCTTTACATTGCACAAATTTAACAGTATTTTCATGTCATGATCGCTTAGAATTAAACTAGTAAATGAAATTGTTCATGTAATTATTTAAAAACTTCATGTTTTTATCGTTTTTATTTCTCCAATACTGAATTATCCAATTGGTCATAGTTAGGTTAATGTAGTTTAAATATCACTTTTGTTTAGAGGTATGATAATAAATGGAGGGTGAGTATGAATAGTTGAAACGACCCTGTGGAATACGACACGAGATGTAGATTTCTCATATATTACGATTGATAGGTGCGCTTGCCTGAATGCTAATTCAATCTAGTTAAGTCCATCTACATAATTGTATCAGAATGTAGAATGGAATCACATTGAGTTATTACTTGTTAGCAAGAAAAATCATCAAGTATTTGGTGCGCCCTTACTAAGGAAAAAATTCAAGTTTTTGGCGACATTGCAAATCTTAAGTCTGGGGGTAGAATGGTTATTCATGTGGTTACAATTGATTCTAATCTGCTTATCATAATACTCAAGTTGTTATACCCCCCTTACAAATTTTTGTTTGATCTTTTAAGCTCTCATTATTCATTATTTGGATTATAAATATTTAATTTACCTTCGCACACTGATTAAAATGAATTGATGTAGACTCATAAAGTATTCAACTTTGTTGATTTTTAATTAAGCATAGAAATTTTTTAGCTTAATTTTCTCTATATAATTTAATTTAAGATTACTCCTCTATATTAGTAACTATCCAACACTCTATTTTAGAAAATATATTTATCTATAATAAAGTGAGTCGATGAGTGTAACATTTTTATAATTTGGTATTAGAGTTTTAAAATTAAAAATTACTCCCTATTGATGTCTAGGACTCACCCTCTAGCATTCCTCAAAACATTACATAAGTTAATTAGTAAGGGCGGAAATGACTTAGGCCTACTATTGGATAGCTTGAGCCTTGTTATCCCAACACCTTTAACATGATACCCTTGCACACCCAATTTGAACCTAATCCCCATCCTTTTGATGCTCTACTATTAAAATTCACCAAGGCCAAATCCTTACCTATTAGCACACCTATCATTGATGCCTGCTTGAAATGATTTGTTCATTGTGATATGTGGCCTGGGTGCGTGTATCCTTGCACGCACTTGGAATGATCCCTACTTTGAACCCAAAAAAAAAGACATAGTGATATGTGGCCTGAGTGCGTGTATACGTGCACCCACTTGGAATGATCCCTACTATGGTCCCTTGGTATATATATATATATATATATATATATATATATAAATAGAGTACCCTTCAAAATATGAGAAATATACAAATTGCAAAGCCTGGGGGTGTTTACAAAAAATTGAAATATGTTAAGTTATCCTCCAACATAAGGCTCAATCAAGATTTATGTGTGAAAAATTCATCGAAATTATCCTTTATTACCTCACCTTTAATCTTCTATACTAAGCCAAAAAGGCTACACCAAAATTCAAGTCCTAAGGATCCAACCTTACTAATTCTAAATTGTGCTGTGAAGAGGGTGTAAAAAGGGTAAGCTCATGATTATCAGTAAGAGTACTTATAAGTTTTGAAACACTAATACGTATCTTATAGAGATTGTTATTTTCTCCTCATATTTGTTAAAGATGACTATACTTTTATTTCTAAAAGCGAGTGAGAGATAGTTAAAATGATATATTAGAGGAATTTTAAGATAAATCTATATTTAGAAAAGTCTGCTAAATTATTTCCTATGCGATTACATCATCAAAGTTCTCTTAAATTCCCAGCAACCAGTGTGCGGAGGCAAAATTATTTAATGGTAACTCAGGTGTTTGAATTAGTTTGCTTAGGGACAAGCAAACATCTAAGTCTGGAGGTATTTGATGAGTACGATTATGATAGGCTTTTTACTATCATAATTGTAATCATGTCTACCATTTCCTGCCCCTTTTGTGTTGATTTCATGATAATAGCAAAGAAACTGTCGTATCATAGATAAAAGAGCGTATTTAGAAGTCTTTGGCAGTTCTTATAATAAACCATTTACTGAGTCTATCATTTTTCTATTGCAGGTAATGTCAACCAATGAACCTAAAAGTCTCGGAGCAAACAGAGGAGTTCACGGAGTCTACATGGCTGATGACATGACGAAAATTTGGTGCACACGGCCAGACACACGGCCGTGTGCCTACCCGTGTCCTATGCACCTGGAGCTGAAGAGTTTGGGCGCAGACGATGGAACCTCACACGGCCAGACACACGCCCGTGTGCCTACCCGTGTCAGCTTTGCACACGGCTGACAACCAACCCGTGTCTGAAGAACACGGCCGCACACACGACCGTGTCCATACCCGTGTCATCTGACACGGCCCACTACCAGACACGCCTGCTCGTGGGGAACCGTCCAGGAACTGCCTAGGAACCGTCCACACGGCCTGCCACACGGCCGTGTGCGACCCCGTGTCCGACCTGTTTGCAAGGGAACTATAAATTTCCTGTAGAAAAATTTGTTTAGGACTTTTGGATCATTTCTGGATTGGAGAACTGCTGGAGGCCGAAGGGGAGCATCCAAGACAAGGAGGATTGAAGGGTATTCCTATGTATTTTCATTTAATCATTAATCCCTTTGAATCCTTCCCTTATCTTGATGATTCATCTTCAATTTATGTTTTAATTTGCATGAATTTCTCTTTGAACATTCTAGTAATCATGTATCACCTTGTTTATGTTACATTTGTAGTATTTTATTTGTGTTTATGCTTACAAACAAAGAGTTTAATACTTCTTATGAATTACTTATTTGTTTTACACAGTTTGCAATTGGCTAGATTGAGAAATTGGTTCTTTGCAATGCTTTTGGTATGTCCATATTGTGATGATAACTCCCTTTGTAATTCAAACTTTATGATCGAGAGATATTTTGTTTGGAAAATTAGAACACGAATAAAAGGATTCATGTTAATTTAGCGATAACATTCATGAATTTATGTAGTAATAAAGGTATTTTGCTTAATGCGAACTTGACTGTTGTGAATTGTTCGAGAGAAAATTTACTATCTTAGGTTTAGATTTGGAATTGCTCGAGAGAGAATTTTGATGAAAAATTAACCTTTACATTGCACAAGTTTAACAGTATTTTCATGTCATGATCGCTTAAAATTAAACTAGTAAATGAAATTGTTCATGTAATTATTTAAAAGATTCATGTTTTTATCGTTTTTATTTCTCCAATACTGAATTATCCAATTAGTCATAGTTAGGTTAATGTAGTTTAAATATCACTTTTGTTTAGAGGTATGATAATAAAGGGAGGGTGAGTACGAATAGTTGAAACGACCCTGTGGAATCCGACACGAGATGTAGATTTCTCATATATTACGATTGATAGGTGCGCTTGCCTGAATGCTAATTCAATCTAGTTTAAGTCCATCTACATAATTGTATTAGAATGTAGAATGAAATCACATTGAGTTATTACTTGTTAGCAAGGAAAATCATCAAGTTTTTGACGCCGTTGCCGGGGAACTGCTGGATCCGTAGAGAATTGTAACCCCACTTCTGTCGCCTGCTCGTGGGGAACCGTCCAGGAACCGCCTAGGAACCGTCCACACGGCCTGCCACACGGCCGTGTGCGACCCCGTGTCCGACCTGTTTGCAAGGGAACTATAAATTTCCTGTAGAAAAATTTGTTTAGGACTTTTGGATCATTTCTGGATTGGAGAACTGCTGGAGGCCGAAGGGGAGCATCCAAGACAAGGAGGATTGAAGGGTATTCCTATGTATTTTCATTTAATCATTAATCTCTTTGAATCCTTGCCTTATCTTGATGATTCATCTTCAATTTATGTTTTAATTTGCATGAATTTCTCTTTGAACATTCTAGTAATCATGTATCACCTTGTTTATGTTACATTTGTAGTATTTTATTTGTGTTTATGCTTACAAACAAAGAGTTTAATCCTCCTTATGAATTACTTATTTGTTTTACACAGTTTGCAATTGGCTAGATTGAGAAATTGGTTCTTTGCAATGCTTTTGGTATGTCCATATTGTGATGATAACTCCCTTTGTAATTCAAACTTTATGATCGAGAGATATTTTGTTTGGAAAATTAGAACACGAATAAAAGGATTCATGTTAATTTAGCGATAACATTCATGAATTTATGTAGTAATAAAGGTATTTTGCTTAATGCGAACTTGAGTGTTGTGAATTGTTCGAGAGAAAATTTACTATATTAGGTTTAGATTTGGAATTGCTCGAGAGAGAATTTTGATGAAAAATTAACCTTTACATTGCACAAATTTAACAGTATTTTCATGTCATGATCGCTTAGAATTAAACTAGTAAATGAAATTGTTCATGTAATTATTTAAAAGCTTCATGTTTTTATCGTTTTTATTTCTCCAATACTGAATTATCCAATTGGTCATAGTTAGGTTAATGTAGTTTAAATATCACTTTTGTTTAGAGGTATGATAATAAAGGGAGGGTGAGTACGAATAGTTGAAACGACCCTGTGGAATACGACACGAGATGTAGATTTCTCATATATTACGATTGACAGGTGCGCTTGCCTGAATGCTAATTCAATCTAGTTTAAGTCCATCTATATAATTGTATTAGAATGTAGAATGAAATCGCATTGAGTTATTACTTGTTAGCAAGGAAACTCATCAAGTTTTTGACGCCGTTGCCGGGGATCGTTTTCAATATTTTGAAATCCTAATCTTTATTGATCTACCAATTTTCATTTATATAGTTGTAAATTAGTATTTGAATAATTATATTGCGTAATATTTTTTTGTAGTCTGTTAGTCTATGACCAGGGGCAGAAATTCTGGGCTAGCACCATTTCATCCTGACCCAGAACGAATTCTCCATAACACTAACTTAAGGGACGCGGGAATTAATACCACAGATATTTCAAACGGACTATCAGAAGAGGAGACAGTAAAACAAGGAGAGAATCATCTTGAAAACTTAGATATCATGGCCAACCAAAATGAGCAAACCATGTCTGACTTTGCTAGACCTAATCTCCAAGGAACCGGGTCGAGCATCGTTAGACCTTCGATAGCTACCAATAACTTTGAATTGAAGCCTAGTGTAATACAAATGGTGCAACAGTATGTCCAGTATGATGGCTTGCAAGATGAGGATCCTAACACCCACTTGGCCGGATTCTTAGAGATATGTGACACATTCAAGATCAATGGTGTTTCCAACGACGCCATTCGATTGAGATTGTTTCCATTTTCTTTAAGGCATAAGGCGAAGCAGTGGTTGAATTCCTTACCTAGAGGGTCGATCACTACTTGGGACATGATGGTTGAGAAGTTTCTGATGAAGTATTTTCCACCTGCGAAGACTGCGAAGTTAAGGAATGACATTTATACGTACATTCAATTGGAGTCTGAATCGTTGTACGACACATGAGAACGATTCAAGGAGTTGTTAAGGAGATGTCCCCACCATGCTCTACCTTCATGGCTTCAGATTCAGACCTTCTATAATGGTCTAAATCCAGCCACCAAACAAATGATTGATACGGCTAGTGGAGGAACTTTGAACAACAAGACACCTGAAGCGGCTCAGCAGTTGATAGAGGACATGACAATGAACAATTACCAATGGACTACAGTAAGACAAAAGCCTAGCAAGCCCGCAGGAATTTATGAAGTAGATGCCGTCACCGCCTTAGCAATTCAAGTGGAGAAACTTCACCAAAAGATGGACAACCTTGCCTTAGCATCACCTTCCATGGCACTTCAACAATGGGACCCTTCATGCACTGGAATGCCTGGATGTGAACCGCAAGTTCAAAAGCATGTTGACTATATGAGTAACAATACTAGGCCACCTTTCAATCAAGCCAACAACCCATATAGTTCTACATATAATCCTGGATGGCGAAACCACCCTAATTTCTCTTGGGGAGGACAAGAAAATCAAGGGAAGCAGCCCATGTTTGGACAACAACCACAGTTGGAGCCAAGGAAGCCTACATTGGAAGATGTGCTTACCAAATTCATGCAAACTACCGATGTAGCCTTCCGAAATCAAGAGGGTTCAATTCGGAACTTGGAAAATCAGATTGGTCAGCTTGCAAGGATGGTTTCTGAAAGGCAGCAAGGAACACTTCCAGAGAATACAGAGATAAATCCAAGGGATCATGCAAAAGCCGTTCAATTGAGGAGCGGAAAGGAGTTACAAGACCCAAGGCCTGCAAAAGAAGCACCCAAAATGGAGTCTAGCGGCGAAGGACCAAGCGAGATGAAGGTACAACCGATGGAGTACCAACCAGCATTACCATACCCAGCAAAGCATAGCAAGGAGCGCATGGATGCGCAGTATGGTAAATTTTTATCTATGTTTAAGCAATTACATGTTAATTTACCTTTTTCTGAAATTATTCAAATGCCTAAATATGCAAAATTTCTTAAGAATTTGATTTCTAATAAAAAGAAAATAGAAGAATTATCATTAGTAACATTAAGTGAAGAATGTTCTGCTATTTTGCAAAATAAATTACCACAAAAACTTAAGAATCCCGGTTCATTTTCAATTCCATGCTTAATCGGTGATTTACAAGTAAATAAGTCTTTAGCAGATCTAGGAGCAAGTATAAATTTAATGCCTTATAAACTATATCTGAAACTAGGCCTAGGAGAACTTAGCCCAACAAAAATGAGTATTCAATTAGCAGATCGATCGGTTAAGTATCCTAAAGGAATAGTAGAAGATGTATTAGTTAAGGTAGATAAATTTATATTTCCTGCGGATTTTGTTATTTTAGATATGGATGAAAATATCGAAGTACCACTCATACTAGGTCGTCCATTTCTAGCTACATCTAGAGCACTTATTGATGTTTTTGATGGTAAATTAGTATTGCGAGTAGGAGAAGATGAAGTCACTTTTCAAATTGGCAAAACTATGAAACAATCCTTAGATAATGATGATTATTGCTATTTTTCTCATGGTATTGATGATTTTATGTCTTCTATAAATTCTAATTTTTATTATAAAGATCCTTTAGAAATTTGCATAACTAACAATTATCTAGAAGATGATAAAAATGATGACATTATTGAACATTTATTTTTTTCTAGAAAATTGTGTTGCTATGAATAGAACAACGGAATATAGTTTAATTACTGAAGGAGATCATGAAATTCTTAAGAATAATACTAAAGATCCACCAATAGTAGAATTAAAAAAATTACCGGATCATCTTGAGTATGCATTATTAGGAACAAATTCTTCGTACCCAGTTATCATATCTTCAAATCTTTCCAAACTTGAAAAAGAAAAATTGATAACTGTATTGAAGAAATGTAGAGGTGCAATAGCGTGACAAATATCTGATATAAAGGGTATTAATCCTAGTTTTTGCACTCATAAAATTCTTTTGGAAGAAAACTATAAGTCGTCTATTCAACCGCAACGTAGGCTAAATCCTAATATGAAAGAGGTAGTTAAGGCTGAGATTGTAAAGTTATTAGATGCTGGTATTATATATCCTATTTCGGATAGTTCATGGGTTAGTCCTGTCCAAGTAGTTCCTAAGAAGGGTGGCCTGACCGTAGTAGCAAATGATAGAAATGAATTAATTCCAACGCGAACAGTAACAGGTTGGCGTGTCTGTATAGACTATAGGAAATTAAACGATGCCACTAGGAAAGACCATTTCCCTCTTCCTTTCATTGACCAGATATTAGAACGCTTATCAGGACATTCGTATTATTGTTTTCTAGATGGACTTTCTGGATACTTTCAAATTCCTATAGCACCAGAAGACAAGAGAAAACAACATTTACTTGCCCATTTGGTACCTTTGCCTATAGACGTATGCCTTTCGGGTTATGTAATGCGCCCGCCACATTTCAAAGGTGCATGCTAGCCATCTTTAACGAGTATGTTGAAGATATTATGGAAGTGTTCATGGATGATTTTTCGGTTTTTGGCGACTCCTTTGAGTTGTGTTTGAATAATTTAGAGAAAAGTTCTTAGGAGGTGTGAGGAGACGAACCTAGCGCTTAGTTGGGAGAAGTGCCATTTCATGGTACAAGAAGGGTTAGTACTTGGCCATAAAATTTCAAGCCAAGGAATTCAAGTAGATAGAGCAAAAATAGAGACCATAGAAAAATTGCCACCACCAACCTCCGTAAAGGCAGTGAGAAGTTTCTTAGGACACGCGGGATTTTACCGCCGTTTTATTAAAGACTTCTCTAAAATAGCTAAACCACTTACAAGGCTTTTAGAAAAAGACACACCTTTTATTTTTGAACAAGAGTGTCTACATGCCTTTGAGTTCTTAAAAGAAAAATTAATTAATTCTCCTATTATGATCGCACCTAACTTTAGTCAATCATTTGAGATCATGTGTGACGCTAGTAGTTTTGCGGTAGGAGCTGTTTTAGGACAACGCCGAAACAAACATTTTCACCCAATATATTATGCTAGTAAAACACTTAATAATGCACAGGAGAATTATACAACTACTGAAAAAGAACTCCTAGCAGTGGTATTCGCCTTTGATAAATTTAGATCATATTTAACATTGTCCAAAGTGGTAGTTTATACGGATCACTCTGCACTTAGATATTTGCTAGCCAAAGCGGAAGCAAAACCTCGTTTAATCCGATGGGTTCTTCTTCTACAAGAATTTGATCTACAAATTAGGGATAAACGAGGAGCGGAAAACTTAGCGGCAGATCATCTTTCACGTTTAGAAAACCCACTACGATCAATGTTAGATGAGTCTGAAATTTCTGATACATTTCCTGAGAAATCATTATTTGCCATATCTACCAATATACATCTAGATTATCCATGGTTTGCAGATTATGCAAACTATCTTGTGGCTAAGGTCCTTCCAAAAGACTTTTCATATCAGCAGAAAAAGAAATTTTTCTCTGACTTGAAATATTACTTTTGGGAGGATCCTTTTCTTTTTCGGATATGTGCAGATTCTGTTATAAGAAGGTGTGTATCAGCGGAGGAAGGTTGGAAGATTTTGGAGCAGTGTCATTCAGGTCCTGCTGGTGGTCACTATGGAGCGAATCGCTCCGCTAAAAAGGTTCTTGATTCCGGTTTTTATTGGCTCCTTCTATTCAGGGATGCCCAAAGGTATGTTGCTTTCATGTGATTCTTGCCAAAAAGCAGGTAATATTTCTAAATTACATGAAATGCCTCAAAAATTTATCCTTGAATGTGAAGTATTCGATGTGTGGGTATAGATTTTATGGGACCATTCCCAGTTTCTTTTGGGAATAAATATATTTTGGTAGCTGTAGATTATGTATCAAAGTGGGTTGAAGCGCAAGCTTTGCCTACTAATGATAGTAGGGTTGTAATTAGATTTTTGAAATCCTTATTCGCACGATTTGGCACACCACGTGCACTTATTAGCGATAGGGGTTCACACTTTTGTAATCTACAACTAGACAAAGTATTAGAAAAATATGGAGTTACACATAGGATAGCCACTCCGTATCATCCTCAAACTAGTGGGCAAGTTGAAGTTTGCAATAGAGAGCTTAAGAGAATCTTAGAAAAATCTATAGAAGGGAATAGGAAGCAGTGGTCTAGGAAACTTAACGACTGTTTATGGGCTTATAGGACCGCCTACAAAACACCTATATGGACCACCCCCTTTAGATTAGTCTACGGTAAATCTTGCCACCTGCCTATAGAATTAGAACACAAATCATATTGGGCAATACGCTCCTTAAATTTTGACGCTAGTTCTATAGGAGAGAAGCGTAAACTTCAACTTAACGAATTAGATGAGTGGAGAACTATGGCCTATGAGAACTCCCGGATTTATAAGGAGAAAACCAAACTATTTCATGACCGTCACCTTCGCAAACCCAAGGTATTCCAAAAAGGTGACCAAGTTCTCCTTTATAACTCCAGATTACGATTATTCCCAGGAAAATTAAGGTCTAAGTGGTCCGGACCCTTTAAAGTTAAAGAAGTCTTTCCCTATGGCACCGTCGAGTTAACTCACCCAGAGAAGGGAGATTTTAATGTTAATGGTCACCGACTTAAGCCTTATTATGGTGAAATCCCTATGGACTTCGCTCGTCTAGAAACTTGCCTCCGTCTAGATTAATTTAATATTAAGTATAGTAGGTGTTTCTAAGTATTCTTGTTTTAGTATAAATCTAATTAGTTGCAAAGAAAAAATTAAAGAAAATTTTTTTTTATGAAAAGAAATTTCTATCAAATTTTAATGAGAGAAAAAAATTTTTTTTTTGTAAAAATATTTTCAAAATGAGAGGCACACGGCTCACCACACGGCCGTGTGCTAGCCGTGTACGTGACACAGGCTCAGGCCCAGCCATGTGGAATTAATTCCGCAAAAGGGTAATTTCATCCCGAGCACAACACGGGTTCGCACCAACCCGTGTTCATAGCCGTGTTCATCGGTCTCGACGATTGTCGAGACCGATGTGTCGAGACACCGAACACGGGCGTGTCGGATTCCACACGGCCGTGTCACCTACCTACCCGTGTTTATGTACCGTGCCAGCTGCGACACGGGGCAACACACGGCCGTGTTGTCGCCCGTGTCCACCTGACGCGCTGTCCCCAGCCAGTTTGACCACACGGACCGAGGCAGGCCCGTGTTCCACGAGGCCTCGGATCCCCTAACACGGGTGCACACACGGACGTGTGCGCACCCGTGTTCCATTACTTTACACGGACCGACGCACCCCGTGTTCCACGAGGCTGTTGATTCGCTAACACGGGTTCACACACGCCCGTGTGCGAACCCGTGTTCAACATGTATAAATAGGGCCGTGTGGATTTCTTCCTTGCTCACTCCAAATCCTCTCCTAGCTTCAGTCATCCCGTGGCCTGAACCCCAAGGCACCATATTTTCTCAAATTCTCGTCCCCCCCTTCACTCGCATTTTTCCCCATCTACGTCATGTCTTCCGGAAGAAGTGCAGGTCGCCGTCGCCGACCGGAATTACAAGTCTCAACGGAGAGGCGGGATGCCGCTGCTCCGCTAATTTTCACAGATGCGTCGCACACCGCCCGCTTCAACCGCTTGCAATCAAAAAAATTTCAAGATATACGTATGATTTATTGAAGTGTACTTGAAGAGATAAACTTAGCTGGAGATGTCAGGGGGCTAATTTCTGTAATGGGGTGGAGTCAATTTTTTGCCATAGAGGAGTTAGGCTTTAGGGAACTCACCTTAGAGTTCCTATCTTCATTTTATTCCAGCTTTAGGCCTAATTTCATCGACGCACCGCACGCGCCCGAGGGGATAGTTTCATTTCGAGTGGGTGTCACATTTTATACACTTACCATGCTCCAATTCACCCAATATTTAGGGGTGTATGAGGAGTCGTTCCTTTTTAGTGTTGCCTACCCCGAACTCCACTTCGATCTCCCCAACCGCGATATGGCCGGTGGTATCTGGCGCCAGATTTCATTTGACACTGACGCCTACGAGGCCAAGAGATCTAAGACATCTAAATTGATTTCCCCCGCACTCCATTACATCCACCATCTACTCAGCCACACGTTGAGCGGTCGGGGCGAAAGCTCCGGAGTTGTCATTAGGCATGATCTGTTATACCTCTACAGCATGACATCACGATATCCTCTACATCTCGGTTATCTTCTAGCCCAGTTCATTCTCCATCAGGCTGACACCCCTCGTATAGGGTCTATTTGCGTAGCACCCTATATTACTCGCCTCGTGAAGAATATGGGCATCTTTTTAGCCCTCCCCCAGATGACAGTGGTCGCAAAGACCGTGCCTATCACGATGGCTAGTCTTCGCGCCCTCCGCCTCGTCACCGCCCGTCAGGGCCGGGGAGGGGTTATATATTCTATTGCTCGACGTGGACCCCATGTACAGGATGATAGTGATGATGAGGTAGATCCTGACCTCGACGAGCCATTGGTGCCCCCACCCCATTCCACCTACGCTCATGGCGAGTCGTCTTCTGCGCCTCCTCCACCTCGTTCACGGTACTCGCGCGAGTTCAGACAGTTTTTCGAGACCGAGCTCTCGCCGCGCTTACAGGACATTAAGGAGGCACAGAAGCGGACCGAGGACCTCCTCGTACAGATCAGAGACCACCTCGGGCTCGCCCCTCGCCAGCCGCCAGCTCCAGCACCGCCTTCCTTCCCGGACGATTCGACAGACCACCAGGCTTACTTCTGATATGTATCGATGTAGTTCTATCTTCATGTATCGTATCTTGTATTTTTTTTATATCAGTGTACTCAGTTCTGGCAGCTCTTATATATCAGTGCATTCTATTACAACTCCTGTTTCTTTACTGTGCTCTCCTACTTATTATACTAGCAGTTTTTTTTTCTTATATCATCATGAAATCAATCTATGTTCGCTTTTTACATTGCACTGAGGACATTGCAAAATTTAAGTCTGGGGGTAGAATGGTTATTCATGTGGTTACAATTGATTCTAATCTGCCTATCATAATACTCAAGTTTGTCCCCCTACAAATTTTGTTGATCTTTTAAGCTCTCATTATTCATTCATTTGGGATTATAAATATTTAATTTACCTTCGCACACTGATTAAAATGAATTGATGTAGACTCATAGAGTATTCAACTTTGTTGATTTTGTAATTAAGCATAAAAATTTTTTAGCTTAATTTTCTCTATATAATTTTATTTTAAGATTACTCCTATATATTAGTAACTATCCAACACTCTATTTTAGAAAATATATTTATCTATAATAAAGTGAGTCGATGAGTGTAACGTTTTTATAATTTGGTATTAGGGTTTTAAAATTAAAAAAATTACTCTCTATTGATGGCTAGGACTCAACCTCTAGCATTCCTCAAAACATTACATAAGTTAATTAGTAAGGGCGGAAATGACTTAGGCCTCCTATTGGATAGCTTGAGCCTTGTTATCCCAACACCTTTAACATGATACCCTTGCACACCCAATTTGAACCTAATCCCCATCCTTTTGATGCTCTACTATTAAAATTCACCAAGGCCAAATCCTTACCTATTAGCACACCTATCATTGATGCCTGCTTGGAATGATTTGTTCATTGTGATATGTGGCCTGAGTGCGTGTATCCTTGCACCCACTTGGAATGATCCCTACTTTGAACCCAAAAAAAAAGAACATAGTGATATGTGGCCTGAGTGCGTGTATACTTGCACCCACTTGGAATGATCCCTACTATGGTCCCTTGGTTAAAAAAAAATATATGTATATATATAAAAAAAAATAATAATAAGAGTGCCCTTCAAAATGTGGGAAATTTACAAATTGCAAAGTCTAGGGGTGTTTACATAAAATTGAAATATGTTAAGATATCTTCCAACATAAAGCTCAATCAAGATTTATGTGTGAAAAATTCATCGAACTGATCCTTGATTACCTCACCTTTAATCTTCTATCCTAAGCCAAAAAAGCTACACCAAAATTCAAGTCCTAAGGATCCAACCTTACTAATTCTAAATTGTGCTGTGACGAGGGTGTAAAAAGGGTAAGCTCATGATTATCAGTAAGAGTACTTATAAGTTTTGAAACACTAATACGTATCTTATAGAGATTGTTATTTTCTCCTCATATTTGTTAAAGATGACTATACTTTTATTTCTAAAAGCGAGTGAGAGATAGTTAAAATGATATATTAGAGGAATTTTAAGATAAATCTATATTTAGAAAAGTCTGCTAAATTATTTCCTATGCGATTACATCATCAAAGTTCTCTTAAATTCTAGCAACCAGTGTGCGGAGGCAAAATTATTTAATGGTAACACAGGTGTTTGAATTAGTTTGCTTAGGGACAAGCAAACATCTAAGTCTGGGGGTATTTGATGAGTACGATTATGATAGGCTTTTTACTATCATAATTGTAATCATGTCTACCATTTCCTGCCCATTTTGTGTTGATTTCATGATAATAGTAAAAAAACTGTCGTATCATAGATAGAAGAGCGTATTTAGAAGTCTTTGACAGTTCTTATAATAAACCATTTACTGAGTCTATCATTTTTCTATTGCAGGTAATGCCAACCAATGGACCTAAAAGTCTCGGAGCAAACAGAGGAGTTCACGGAGTCTACATGACTGATGACATGACAAAAATTTGGTGCACACGGCCAGACACACGGCCGTGTGCCTACCCGTGTCCTATGCACCTGGAGCTGAAGAGTTTGGGCGCAGACGATGGAACCTCACACGGCCAGACACACGCCCGTGTGCCTACCCGTGTCAGCTTTGCACACGGCTGACAACCAACCCGTGTCTGAAGAACACGGCCGCACACACGACCGTGTCCATACCCGTGTCATCTGACACGACCCACTACCAGACACGCCTGCTCGTGGGGAACCGTCCAGGAACCGCCTAGGAACCGTCCACACGGCCTGCCACACGGCCGTATGCGACCCCGTGTCCGACCTGTTTGCAAGGGAAGTATAAATTTCCTGTAGAAAAATTTGTTTAGGACTTTTGAATCATTTCTGGATTGGAGAACTGCTGGAGGCCGAAGGAGAGCATCCAAGACAAGGAGGATTGAAGGGTATTCCTATGTATTTTCATTTAATCATTAATCCCTTTGAATCCTTCCCTTATCTTGATGATTCATCTTCAATTTATGTTTTAATTTGCATGAATTTCTCTTTGAACATTCTAGTAATCATGTATCACCTTGTTTATGTTACATTTGTAGTATTTTATTTGTGTTTATGCTTACAAACAAAGAGTTTAATCCTCCTTATAAATTACTTATTTGTTTTACACAGTTTGCAATTGGCTAGATTGAGAAATTGGTTCTTTGCAATGTTTTTGGTATGTCCATATTGTGATGATAACTCCCTTTGTAATTCAAACTTTATGATCGAGAGATATTTTGTTTGGAAAATTAGAACACGAATAAAAGGATTCATGTTAATTTAGCGATAACATTCATGAATTTATGTAGTAATAAATGTATTTTGCTTAATGCGAACTTGAGTGCTGTGAATTGTTCGAGAGAAAATTTACTATCTTAGGTTTAGATTTGGAATTGCTCGAGAGAGAATTTTGATGAAAAATTAACCTTTACATTGCACAAATTTAACAGTATTTTCATGTCATGATCGCTTAAAATTAAACTAGTAAATGAAATTGTTCATGTAATTATTTAAAAGCTTCATGTTTTTATCGTTTTTATTTCTCCAATACTGAATTATCCAATTGGTCATAGTTAGGTTAATGTAGTTTAAATATCACTTTTGTTTAGAGGTATGATAATAAAGGGAGGGTGAGTACGAATAGTTGAAACGACCCTGTGGAATACGACACAAGATGTAGATTTCTCATATATTACGATTGATAAGTGCGCTTGCCTGAATGCTAATTCAATCTAGTTTAAGTCCATCTACATAATTGTATTAGAATGTAGAATGAAATCGCATTGAGTTATTACTTGTTAGCAAGGAAACTCATCAAGTTTTTGACGCCGTTGCCGGGGAACTGCTGGATCCGTAGAGAATTGTAACCCCACTTCTGTCGCCTGCTCGTGGGGAACCGTCCAGGAACCGCCTAGGAACCGTCCACACGGCCTGCCACACGGCCGTGTGCGACCCCGTGTCCGACCTGTTTGCAAGGAACTATAAATTTCCTGTAGAAAAATTTGTTTAGGACTTTTGGATCATTTCTGGATTGGAGAACTGCTGGAGGCCGAAGGGGAGCATCCAAGACAAGGAGGATTGAAGGGTATTCCTATGTATTTTCATTTAATCATTAATCCCTTTGAATCCTTCCCTTATCTTGATGATTCATCTTCAATTTATGTTTTAATTTGCATGAATTTCTCTTTGAACATTCTAGTAATCATGTATCACCTTGTTTATGTTACATTTGTAGTATTTTATTTGTGTTTATGCTTACAAACAAAGAGTTTAATCCTCCTTATGAATTACTTATTTGTTTTACACAGTTTGCAATTGGCTAGATTGAGAAATTGGTTCTTTGCAATGCTTTTGGTATGTCCATATTGTGATGATAACTCCCTTTGTAATTCAAACTTTATGATCGAGAGATATTTTGTTTGGAAAATTAGAACACGAATAAAAGGATTCATGTTAATTTAGCGATAACATTCATGAATTTATGTAGTAATAAATGTATTTTGCTTAATGCGAACTTGAGTGTTGTGAATTGTTCGAGAGAAAATTTACTATATTAGGTTTAGATTTGGAATTGCTCGAGAGAGAATTTTGATGAAAAATTAACCTTTACATTGCACAAATTTAACAGTATTTTCATGTCATGATCGCTTAGAATTGAACTAGTAAGTGAAATTGTTCATGTAATTATTTAAAAGATTCATGTTTTTATCGTTTTTATTTCTCCAATACTGAATTATCCAATTGGTCATAGTTAGGTTAATGTAGTTTAAATATCACTTTTGTTTAGAGGTATGATAATAAAGGGAGGGTGAGTACGAATAGTTGAAACGACCCTGTGAAATACGACACGAGATATAGATTTCTCATATATTACGATTGATAGGTGCGCTTGCCTGAATGCTAATTCAATCTAGTTTAAGTCCATCTACATAATTGTATTAGAATGTAGAATGAAATCGCATTGAGTTATTACTTGTTAGCAAGGAAAATCATCAAGTTTTTGCCGCCGTTGCCAGGGATCGTTTTCAATATTTTGAAATCCTAATCTTTATTGATCTACCAAATTTCATTTATATAGTTGTAAATTAGTATTTGAATAATTATATTGCGTAATATTTTTTTTGTAGTCTGTTAGTCTTTGACCAGGGGCAGAAATTCTGGGCTAGCACCATTTCATCCTGACCCAGAACGAATTCTCCATAACACTAACTTAAGGGACGTGGGAATTAATACCACAGATATTTCAAACGGACTATCAGAAGAGGAGACAGTAAACCAAGGAGAGAATCATCTTGAAAACTTAGATATCATGGCCAACCAAAATGAGCAAACCATGTCTGACTTTGCTAGACCTAATCTCCAAGGAACCGGGTCGAGCATCGTTAGACCTCCGATAGCTACCAATAACTTTGAATTGAAGCCTAGTGTAATACAAATGGTGCAACAGTATGTCCAGTATGATGACTTGCAAGATGATGATCCTAACACCCACTTGGCCGGATTCTTAGAGATATGTGACACATTCAAGATCAATGGTGTTTCCAACGACGCCATTCGATTGAGATTGTTTCCATTTTCTTTAAGGCATAAGGCGAAACAGTGGTTGAATTCCTTACCTAGAGGGTCGATCACTACTTGGGACATGATGGTTGAGAAGTTTCTGATGAAGTATTTTCCACCTGCGAAGACTGCGAAGTTAAGGAATGACATTTCTACGTACATTCAATTGGAGTCTGAATCGTTGTACGACACATGGGAACGATTCAAGGAGTTGTTAAGGAGATGTCCCCACCATGCTCTACCTTCATGGCTTCAGATTCAGACCTTCTATAATGGTCTAAATCCAGCCACCAAACAAATGATTGATGCGGCTAGTGGAGGAACTTTGAACAACAAGACACCTGAAGCGGCTCAGCAGTTGATAGATGACATGACAATGAACAATTACCAATGGACTACAGTAAGACAAAAGCCTAGCAAGCCCGCAGGAATTTATGAAGTAGATGCCGTCACCGCCTTAGCAATTCAAGTGGAGAAACTTCACCAAAAGATGGACAACCTTGCCTTAGCATCACCTTCCATGGCACCTCAACAATGAGACCCTTCATGCACTGGAATGCCTGGATGTGAACCGCAAGTTCAAGAGCATGTTGACTATATGGGTAACAATACTAGGCCACCTTTCAATCAAGCCAACAACCCATATAGTTCTACATATAATACTGGATGGTGAAACCACCCCAATTTCTCTTGGGGAGGACAAGGAAATCAAGGGAAGCAGCCCATGTTTGGACAACAACCACAGTTGGAACCAAGGAAGCCTACATTGGAAGATGTGCTTACCAAATTCATGCAAACTACCGATGTAGCCTTCCGAAATCAAGAGAGTTCAATTCGGAACTTGGAAAATCAGATTGGTCAGCTTGCAAGGATGGTTTCTGAAAGGCAGCAAGGAACACTTCCAGGGAATACAGAGATAAATCCAAGGGAGCATGCAAAAGCCGTTCAATTGAGGAGCGAAAAGGAGTTACAAGACCCAAGGCCTGCAAAAGAAGCACCCAAAATGGAGTCTAGCGGCGAAGGACCAAGCGAGATGAATGTACAACCGATGGAGTACCAACCAGCATTACCATACCCAGCAAAGCATAGCAAGGAGCGCATGGATGCGCAGTATGGTAAATTTTTATCTATGTTTAAGCAATTACATGTTAATTTACCTTTTTCTGAAATTATTCAAATGCCTAAATAAGCAAAATTTCTTAAGAATTTGATTTCTAATAAAAAGAAAATAGAAGAATTATCATTAGTAACATTAAGTGAAGAATGTTCTGCTATTTTGCAAAATAAATTATGCCACAAAAACTTAAGGATCCCGTTCATTTTCAATTCCATGCTTAATCGGTGATTTACAAGTAAATAAGGACTTTAGCAGATCTAGGAGCAAGTATAAATTTAATGCCTTATAAACTATATCTGAAACTAGGCCTAGGAGAACTTAGCCCAACAAGAATGAGTATTCAATTAGCAGATCGATCGGTTAAGTATCCTAAAGGAATAGTAGAAGATGTATTAGTTAAGGTAGATAAATTTATATTTCCTGCGATTTTGTTATTTTAGATATGGATGAAAATATCGAAGTACCACTCATACTAGGTCGTCCATTTCTAGCTACATCTAGAGCACTTATTGATGTTTTTGATGGTAAATTAGTATTGCGAGTAGGAGAAGATGAAGTCACTTTTCAAATTGGCAAAACTATGAAACAATCCTTAGATAATGATGATTATTGCTATTTTTCTCATGGTATTGATGATTTTATGTCTTCTATAAATTCTAATTTTTATTATAAAGATCCTTTAGAAATTTGCATAACTAACAATTATCTAGAAGATGATAAAAATGATGACATTATTGAACATTTATTTTTTCTAGAAAATTGTGTTGCTATGAATAGAACAACGGAATATAGTTTAATTACTGAAGGAGATCATGAAATTCTTAAGAATAATACTAAAGATCCACCAATAGTAGAATTAAAAAAATTACCGGATCATCTTGAGTATGCATTCTTAGGAACAAATTCTTCGTACCCAGTTATCATATCTTCAAATCTTTCCAAACTTAAAAAGAAAAATTGATAACTGTATTGAAGAAATGTAGAGGTGCAATAGCGTGACAAATATCTGATATAAAGGGTATTAATCCTAGTTTTTGCACTCATAAAATTCTTTTGGAAGAAAACTATAAGTCGTCTATTCAACCGCAACGTAGGCTAAATCCTAATATGAAAGAGGTAGTTAAGGCTGAGATTGTAAAGTTATTAGATGCTGGTATTATATATCCTATTTCGGATAGTTCATGGGTTAGTCCTGTCCAAGTAGTTCCTAAGAAGGGTGGCCTGACCGTAGTAGCAAATGATAGAAATGAATTAATTCCAACGCGAACAGTAACAGGTTGGCGTGTCTGTATAGACTATAGGAAATTAAACGATGCCACTAGGAAAGACCATTTCCCTCTTCCTTTCATTGACCAGATATTAGAACGCTTATCAGGACATTCTTATTATTGTTTTCTAGATGGACTTTCTGGATACTTTCAAATTCCTATAGCACCAGAAGACCAAGAGAAAACAACATTTACTTGCCCATTTGGTACCTTTGCCTATAGACGTATGCCTTTCGGGTTATGTAATGCGCCCGCCACATTTCAAAGGTGCATGCTAGCCATCTTTAACGAGTATGTTGAAGATATTATGAAGTGTTCATGGATGATTTTCGGTTTTTGGCGACTCCTTTGAGTTGTGTTTGAATAATTTAGAGAAAGTTCTTAGGAGGTGTGAGGAGACGAACCTAGCGCTTAGTTGGGAGAAGTGCCATTTCATGGTACAAGAAGGGTTAGTACTTGGCCATAAAATTTCAAGCCAAGGAATTCAAGTAGATAGAGCAAAAATAGAGACCATAGAAAAATTGCCACCACCAACCTCCGTAAAGGCAGTGAGAAGTTTCTTAGGACACGCGGGATTTTACCGCCGTTTTATTAAAGACTTCTCTAAAATAGCTAAACCACTTACAAGGCTTTTAGAAAAAACACACCTTTTATTTTTGAACAAGAGTGTCTACATGCCTTTGAGTTCTTAAAAGAAAAATTAATTAATTCTCCTATTATGATCGCACCTGACTTTAGTCAACCATTTGAGATCATGTGTGACGCTAGTAGTTTTGCGGTAGGTGCTGTTTTAGGACAACGCCGAAACAAACATTTTCACCCAATATATTATGCTAGTAAAACACTTAATAATGCACAGAGAATTATACAACTACTGAAAAAGAACTCCTAGCAGTGGTATTCGCCTTTGATAAATTTAGATCATATTTAACATTGTCCAAAGTGGTAGTTTATACGGATCACTCTGCACTTAGATATTTGCTAGCCAAGCGGAAGCAAAGCCTCGTTTAATCCGATGGGTTCTTCTTCTACAAGAATTTGATCTAGAAATTAGGGATAAACGAGGAGCAGAAAATTAGCGGCAGATCATCTTTCACGTTTAGAAAACCCACTACGATCAATGTTAGATGAGTCTGAAATTTCTGATACATTTCCTGAGAAATCATTATTTGCCATATCTACCAATATACATCTAGATTATCCATGGTTTGCAGATTATGCAAACTATCTTGTGGCTAAGGTCCTTCCAAAAGACTTTTCATATCAGCAGAAAAAGAAATTTTTCTCTGACTTGAAATATTACTTTTGGGAGGATCCTTTTCTTTTTCGGATATGTGCAGATTCTGTTATAAGAAGTGTGTATCAGCGGAGGAAGGTTGGAAGATTTTGGAGCAGTGTCATTCAGGTCCTGCTGGTGGTCACTATGGAGCGAATCGCTCCGCTAAAAAGGTTCTTGATTCGGTTTTTATTGGCCCTTCTATTCAGGGATGCCCAAAGGTATGTGCTTTCATGTGATTCTTGCCAAAAAGCAGGTAATATTTCTAAATTACATGAAATGCCTCAAAAATTTATCCTTGAATGTGAAGTATTCGATGTGTGAGGTATAGATTTTATGGGACCATTCCCAGTTTCTTTTGGGAATAAATATATTTTGGTAGCTGTAGATTATGTATCAAAGTGGGTTGAAGCGCAAGCTTTGCCTACTAATGATAGTAGGGTTGTAATTAGATTTTTGAAATCCTTATTCGCACGATTTGGCACACCACGTGCACTTATTAGCGATAGGGGTTCACACTTTTTTAATCTACAACTAGACAAAGTATTAGAAAAATATGGAGTTACACATAGGATAGCCACTCCGTATCATCCTCAAACTAGTGGGTAAGTTGAAGTTTCCAATAGAGAGCTTAAGAGAATCTTAGAAAAATCTATAGAAGTGAATAAGAAGCAGTGGTGTAGGAAACTTAACGACTGTTTATGGGCTTATAGGACCGCCTACAAAACACTTATAGGGACCACCCCCTTTAGATTAGTCTACGGTAAATCTTGCCACTTACCTATAGAATTAGAACACAAATCATATTGGGCAATACGTTCCTTAAATTTTGACGCTAGTTCTATAGGAGAGAAGCGTAAACTTCAACTTAACGAATTAGATGAGTGGAGAACTATGACCTATGAGAACTCCCGGATTTATAAGGAGAAAACCAAACTATTTCATGACCGTCACCTTCGCAAACCCAAGGTATTCCAAAAAGGTGACCAGTCCTCCTTTATAACTCCAGATTACGATTATTCCCAGAGAAGTTAAGGTCTAAGTGGTCCGGACCCTTTAAAGTTAAAGAAGTCTTTCCCTATGGCACCGTCGAGTTAACTCACCCAGAGAAGGGAGATTTTAAGGTTAATGGTCACCGACTTAAGCCTTATTATGGTGAAATCCCTATGGACTTCGCTCGTCTAGAAACTTGCCTCCGTCTAGATTAATTTAATATTAAGTATAGTAGGTGTTTCTAAGTATTCTTGTTTTAGTATAAATCTAATTAGTTGCAAAGAAAAAATTAAAGAAAAATTGTTTTTTATGAAAGAAATTTCTATCGAATTTTATGAGAGAAAAATTTTTTTTTTTGTAAAAATATTTTCAAAATGAGAGGCACACGGCTCACCACACGGCCGTGTGCGTAGCCGTGTACGTGACACAGGCTCAGGCCCAGCCGTGTGGAATTAATTCCGCAAAAGGGCAATTTCATCCCGAGCACAACACGGGTTCGCACCAACCCGTGTTCATAGCCGTGTTCATCGGTCTCGACGATTGTCGAGACCGATGTGTCGAGACACCGAACACGGGCGTGTCGGATTCCACACGGCCGTGTCACCTACCTACCCGTGTTTATGTACCGTGCCAGCTGCGACACGGGGCAACACACGGCCGTGTTGTCGCCCGTGTCCACCTGACGCGCTGTCCCCAGCCAGTTTGACCACACAGACCGAGGCAGGCCCGTGTTCCACGAGGCCTCGGATCCCCTAACACGGGTGCACACACGGACGTGTGCGCACCCGTGTTCCATTACTTTACACGGACCGACGCACCCCGTGTTCCACGAGGCTGTTGATTCGCTAACACGGGTTCACACACGCCCGTGTGCGAACCCGTGTTCAACATGTATAAATAGGGCCGTGTGGATTTCTTCCTTGCTCACTCCAAATCCTCTCCCAGCTTCAGTCATCCCGTGGCCTGAACCCCAAGGCACCATATTTTCTCAAATTCTCGTCCCCCCCTTCACTCGCATTTTTCCCCATCTACGTCATGTCTTCCGAAGAAGTGCAGGTCGCCGTCGCCGACCGGAATTACAAGTCTCAACGGAGAGGCGGGATGCCGCTGCTCCGCTAATTTTCACAGATGCGTCGCACACCGCCCGCTTCAACCGCTTGCAATCAAAAAAATTTCAAGATATACGTATGATTGATTGGAGTGTACTTGAGGAGATAAACTTAGCTGGAGATGTCAGGGGGCTAATTTCTGTAACGAGGTGAAGTCAATTTTTTGCCATAGAGGAGTTAGGCTTTAGGGAACTCACCTTAGAGTTCCTATCTTCATTTTATTCCAGCTTTAGGCCTAATTTCATCGACGCACCGCACGCGCCCGAGGGGATAGTTTCATTTCGAGTGGGTGGCACATTTTATACACTCACCATGCTCCAATTCACCCAATATTTAGGGGTGTATGAGGAGTCGTTCCTTTTTAGTGTTGCCTACCCGAACTCCACTTCGATCTCCCCAACCGCGATATGGCCGGTGGTATCTGGCGCCAGATTTCATTTGACACTGGCGCCTACGAGGCCAAGAGATATAAGCATCTAAATTGATTTCCCCCGCACTCCATTACATCCACCATCTACTCAGCCACACGTTGAGCGGTCGGGGCGAAAGCTCCGGAGTTGTCAGTAGGCAGGATCTGTTATACCTCTACAGCATGACATCACGATATCCTCTACATCTCGGTTATCTTCTAGCCCAGTTCATTCTCCATCAGGCTGACACCCCTCGTATAGGGTCTATTTGCGTAGCACCCTATATTACTCGCCTCGTGAAGAATATGGGCATCTTTTTAGCCCTCCCCCAGATGACAGTGGTCGCAAAGACCGTGCCTATCACGATGGCTAGTCTTCGCGCCCTCCGCCTCGTCACCACCCGTCAGGGCCGGGAGGGGTTATATATTCTATTGCTCGACGTGGACCCCATGTACAGGATGATAGTGATGATGAGGTAGATCCTGACCTCGACGAGCCATTGGTGCCCCCACCCCATTCCACCTACGCTCATGGCGAGTCGTCTTCTGCGCCTCCTCCACCTCGTTAACGGTACTCGCGCGAGTTCAGACAGTTTTTCGAGACCGAGCTCTCGCCGCGCTTACAGGACATTAAGGAGGCACAGAAGCGGACCGAGGACCTCCTCGTACAGATCAGAGATCACCTCGGGCTTGCCCCTCGCCAGCCGCCAGCTCCAGCACCGCCTTCCTTCCCGGACGATTCGACAGACCACCAGGCTTACTTCTGATATGTATCGATGTAGTTCTATCTTCATGTATCGTATCTTGTATTTTTTTTTTATATCAGTGTATTCAGTTCTGACAGCTATTATATATCAGTGCATTCTATTACAACTCCTGTTTCTTTACTGTGCTCTCCTACTTATTATACTAGCAGTTTTTTTTTATATCATCATGAAATCAATCTATGTTCGCTTTTTACATTGCACTGAGGACATTGCAAATTTAAGTCTGGGGGTAGAATGGTTATTCATGTGGTTACAATTGATTCTAATCTGCCTATCATAATACTCAAGTTTGCCCCCTACAAATTTTGTTGATCTTTTAAGCTCTCATTATTCATTCATTTGGGATTATAAATATTTAATTTACCTTCGCACACTGATTAAAATGAATTGATGTAGACTCATAGAGTATTCAACTTTGTTGATTTTGTAATTAAGCATAAAAATTTTTTAGCTTAATTTTCTCTATATAATTTAATTTTAAGATTACTCCTCTATATTAGTAACTATCCAACACTCTATTTTAGAAAATATATTTATCTATAATAAAGTGAGTCGATGAGTGTAACATTTTTATAATTTGGTATTAGAGTTTTAAAATTAAAAAAATTACTCTCTATTGATGGCTAGGACTCACCCTCTAGCATTCCTCAAAACATTACATAAGTTAATTAGTAAGGGCGGAAATGACTTAGGCCTCCTATTGGATAGCTTGAGCCTTGTTATCCCAACACCTTTAACATGATACCCTTGCACACCCAATTTGAACCTAATCCCCATCCTTTTGATGCTCTACTATTAAAATTCACCAAGGCCAAATCCTTACCTATTAGCACACCTATCATTGATGCCTGCTTGGAATGATTTGTTCATTGTGATATGTGGCCTGAGTGCGTGTATCCTTGCACCCACTTGGAATGATCCCTACTTTGAACCCAAAAAAAAAAGAACATAGTGATATGTGGCCTGAGTGCGTGTATACTTGCACCCACTTGGAATGATCCCTACTATGGTCCCTTGGTTAAAAAAAAATATATGTATATAAAATAATAATAATAATAATAAGAGTGCCCTTCAAAATGTGGGAAATTTACAAATTGCAAAGTCTGGGGGTGTTTACATAAAATTGAAATATGTTAAGATATCTTCCAACATAAGGCTCAATCAAGATTTAGGTGTGAAAAATTCATCGAACTGATCCTTGATTACCTCACCTTTAATCTTCTATCCTAAGCCAAAAAGGCTACACCAAAATTCAAGTCATAAGGATCCAACCTTACTAATTCTAAATTGTGCTGTGACGAGGGTGTAAAAAGGGTAAGCTCATGATTATCAGTAAGAGTACTTATAAGTTTTGAAACACTAATACGTATCTTATAGAGATTGTTATTTTCTCCTCATATTTATTCAAGATCACTATACTTTTATTTCTAAAAGCGAGTGAGAGATAGTTAAAATGATATATTAGAGGAATTTTAAGGTAAATCTATATTTAGAAAAGTCTGCTAAATTATTTCCTATGCGATTACATCATCAAAGTTCTCTTAAATCCTAGCGACCAGTGTGCGGAGGCAAAATTATTTAATGGTAACCCAGGTGTTTGAATTAGTTTGCTTAGGGACAAGCAAACATCTAAGTCTGGGGGTATTTGATGAGTACGATTATGATAGGCTTTTTACTATCATAATTGTAATCATGTCTACCATTTCCTGCCCCTTTTGTGTTGATTTCATGATAATAGCAAATAAACTGTCGTATCATAGGTAGAAGAGCGTATTTAGAAGTCTTTGGCAGTTCTTATAATAAACCATTTACTGAGTCTATCATTTTTCTATTGCAGGTAATGCCAACCAATGGACCTAAAAGTCTCGGAGCAAACAGAAGAGTTCACGAGTCTACATGGCTGATGACAGACAAAAATTTGGTGCACACGGCCAGACACACGGCCGTGTGCCTACCCGTGTCCTATGCACCTGGAGCTGAAGAGTTTGGGCGCAGACGATGGAAACCTCACACGGCCAGACACACGCCCGTGTGCCTACCCGTGTCAGCTTTGCACACGGCTGACAACCAACCCTTGTCTGAAGAACACGGCCGCACACACGGCCGTGTCCATACCCGTGTCATCTGACACGGCCCACTACCAGACACGCCTGCTCGTGGGGAACCGTCCAGGAACCGCCTAGGAACCGTCCACACGGCCTGCCACACGGCCGTGTGCGACCCCGTGTCCGACCTGTATGCAAGGGAACTATAAATTTCCTGTAGAAAAATTTGTTTAGAACTTTTTGGATCATTCTGGATTGGAGAACTGCTGGAGGCCGAAGGGGAGCATCCAAGACAAGGAGGATTGAAGGGTATTCCTATGTATTTTCTTTTAATCATTAATCCTTTGAATCCTTCCCTTATCTTGATGATTCATCTTCAATTTATGTTTTAATTTGCATGAATTTCTCTTTGAACATTCTAGTAATCATGTATCACCTTGTTTATGTTACATTTGTAGTATTTTATTTGTGTTTATGCTTACAAACAAAGAGTTTTAATCCTACTTATGAATTACTTATTTGTTTTACACAGTTTGCAATTGGCTAGATGAGAAATTGGTTCTTTGCAATGCTTTTTGTATGTCCATATTGTGATGATAACTCCCTTTGTAATTCAAACTTTATGATCGAGAGATATTTTGTTTGAAAATTAGAACACGAATAAAGAATTCATGTTAATTTAGCGATAACATTCATGAATTTATGTAGTAATAAAATATTTGCTTAACACAAACTTGAGTGCTGTGAATTGTTCGAGAGAAAATTTACTATCTTAGGTTTAGATTTGGAATTGCTCGAGAGAGAATTTTGATGAAAAATTAACCTTTACATTGCACAAATTTAACAGTATTTTCATGTCATGGTCGCTTATAATTGAACTAGTAAATGAAATTGTTCATGTAATTATTTAAAAGATTCATGTTTTTATCGTTTTTATTTCTCCAATACTGAATTATCCAATTGGTCATAGTTCGGTTAATGTAGTTTAAATATCACTTTTGTTTAGAGGTATGATAATAAAGGGAGGGTGAGTACGAATAGTTGAAACGACCCTGTGGAATACGACACGAGATGTAGATTTCTCATATATTACGATTGATAGGTGCGCTTGCCTGAATGCTAATATAATAACACAGAATACGATACATAATCCGAAAAACTTGATTTCATGATGATATAAGAAAAAAAACTGCTAGTATAATAAGTAGGAGAGCACAGTAAAGAAACAGGAGTTGTAATAGAATGCACTAGAAAAAAAGATATATAAGAGCTGCCAGAACTGAGTACACTGATATAAAAAAAATACAAGATACTATACATGAAGATAGAACTACATCGATACATATCAGAAGTAAGCCTGGTGGGTCTGTCGAATCGTCCGGAAGGAAGGCGGTGCTGGAGCTAGCGGTCTGGCGAGGGGCGAGCCCGAGGTGGTCTTCTGATCTGTACGAGGAGTCCTCGGTCCGCTTCTGTGCCTCCTTAATGTCCTGTAAGCCGCGGCGAGAGCTCGGTCTCGAAAAACTGTCTGAACTCGCGCGAGTACCGTGAACGAGGTGGAGGAGGCGCAGAAGACGACTCGCCATGAGCGTAGGTGGAATGGGGTGGGGGCACCAATGGCTCGTCGAGGTCAGGATCTACCTCATCATCACTATCATCCTGTACATGGGGTCCACGTCGAGCAATAGAATATATAACCCCTCCCCGGCCCTGACGGACGGTGACATTCGGAGGGCGCGAAGACTAGCCATCGTGTGATAGGCACGGTCTTTGCGACCACTGTCATCTGGGGAGGGCTAAAAAGATGCCCATATTTTTCACGACGCGAGTAATATAGGGTGCTACGCAAATAGACCCTATACGAGGGGTGTCAGCCTGATGGAGAATGAACTGGGCTAGAAGATAACCGAGATGTAGAGGATATCGTGATGTCATGCTGTAGAGGTATAACAGATCCTGCCTACTGACAACTCCGGAGCTTTCGCCCCGACCGCTCAACGTGTGGCTGAGTAGATGGTGGATGTAATGAAGTGCGGGGGAAATCAATTTAGATGCCTTAGATCTCTTGGCCTCGTAGGCGCCAGTGTCAAAGAAATCTGGCGCCAGATACCGCCGGCCATATCGCGGTTGGGGAGTTCGAAGTGGAGCTCGGGGTAGGCAGCACTAAAAAGGAACGACTCCTCATACACCCCTAAATATGGGTGAATTGGAGCATGGTGAGTGTATAAAATGTGCCACCCACTCGAAATGAAACTATACCCTCGGCGCGTGCTGTGCGTCGATGAAATTAGGCCTAAAGCTGGAATAAAATGAAGATAGGAACTCTAAGGTGAGTTCCCTAAAGCCTAACTCCTCTATGGCAAAAAATTGATCCCACCCCGTTACAGAAATTAGCCCCCTGACATCTCCAGCTAAGTTTATCTCCTCAAGTACACTCCAATCAATCATACGTATATCTTGAAATTTTTTTTGATTGCAAGCGGTTGAAGCGGGCGTGTGTGCGACGCATCTGTGAAAAATTAGCGGAGCAGCGGCATCCCGCCCTCTCCGTTGAGACTTGTAATTCCGGTCGGCGACGGCGACCTCCACTTCTTCCGGAAGGGGACATGATGTAGAAGGGTAAAAATGCGAGTGAAGGGGGACGAGAATTTGAGAAAATATGGTGCCTTGGGTTCAGGCCACGGGATGACTGAAGCTGGGAGAGGATTTGGAGTGAGCAAGGAAGAAATCCACACGGCCCTATTTATACATGTTGAACACGGGTTCGCACACGGGCGTGTGTGAACCCGTGTTAGCGAATCAACAGCCTCGTGGAACACGGGGTGCGTCGGTCCGTGTAAAGTAATGGAACACGGGTGCGCACACGGCCGTGTGTGCACCCGTGTTAGGGGATCCGAGGCCTCGTGGGAACACGGGCCTGCCTCGGTCCGTGTGGTCAAACTGGCTGGGGACAGCGCGTCATGTGGACACGGGGTCGCACACGGCCGTGTGGCAGGCAGTGTGGACGGTTCCTAGGAGGTTCCTGGACGGTTCCCCACGAGCAGGCGTGTCTGGTAGTGGGCCGGTCAGATGA